>JAAAKL020000111.1:0-61164 GCA_010016065.2 Carybdea cf. marsupialis auct. non (Linnaeus, 1758)
AATTTTGTATCCTTCTACCAAAAAGCTATAGTTCTTACAAAAAACTGACCAATATTATTATATGATTACTCTATATATATCAAGTAGTATACGTTACAGAACATCATAATGATGCGACGGATATAGTCTTGTACTGTATAGCAAACTAGACTCACCAAGCTCCAACTAACAAAATCTGGATTGGACTAGCTAACCACGGCATTCTCTGCAGAAGGAAGACAAAACAGACGTATTGCAATGAGTGGTAGTCAACGCTGTTTGGTTGTTACAATTTACAGTGGACACATTACACACAATTACTCCACTAGTAGTTATACAGCTAAATGGTAATTTCCACTAGCAAATACTTAAATTGATAATGAAAATACTTTGGAGAACAAGAGGCAGGGCCTACAATTACTTTTCCTAACTTTCCGTACATATTACAGTGAGGAAAAGAATAGCATCATTTCTACCAATTGCAATTACTGTATTCTACCACAGTTTGCTATCATTAAAATTCTCTTTGCATGGATAAAGGAGGGAAACAATGCATCTAATCGGTCTTTATGGCTTAGAAATATTACCCTACGACAATACACTTTGAAGGGCCTTTCGTGCCTGCCACGATGACGCCGATGCTGGTTTTTCAGTAGAAAATAACCGATAATCCCTTCTAGCGAATAATCAAGTACCAAATGATATGTTAGGTTGTCATTATATAATGAACCCCAGTTAATCCAGCAACTCAGTGCTTCCTTGCCGGCAAACGGACTTAGGCGATACAGCAATACAAACTACCGTCTGTAAGAACAGGAAGAGTAGAAAGTAAAGAAAAGTATGAATGTAATGATTCTTTTTTCCTAGCAGTATGTCAATCAAACTACAATGAGCAGCGTCAGTTATATATCAATACAAAGTGATAGAATTAATGGAGCAAAAAGGTTGAATTACCAATCTACAATTCAATTGTTAACAGCCTCGATGGCGCGAAACTGGCCTATATATAGCTGTTACGGTAGGAATTTGTGGCTTTGTTGTCGCTTCCGAGCAAACCGATTGCTTATTAAATCTATACGGAGAGATGCAGTCTTCCGGAAGATTGTTATCCAAAGAGGCCTTTAAGCTCCTTTTAATCTCTTGATTTTCTCATTCCAGTCAATACTATTCAGAATGGAATTGAATTCACAGTAATGCTTACCCACTTTGGTCACTGCCCAAAGGACTCTTTGGTCAAAGTGTCGGTTGCTTCGTAGATGCTTCTCGTTGAGCAATCAGAATGCAACCATTACGTGCAGTTCTCGTTCCATATCGGTTGAGATGTCATTAATTAAGTTTCAATGACCGAGTGTCATCAACCTCTGTGAGGTTTTGAATACTCTTGCTGCGATGCATGCGTTCATCGTCCCATAACTACGTAACCAAAACTAGTCGTTTGCCTACAAATTCGTAGTCAGGTACGATCTCGTGACACCATAATGACAAGTTACTAAATGCAGCAGGCAAAAACTTACCATCATGAACGGTCTTCCGTCAAGGCTATTCATAATAACTGGCGGGATACCTACGGGAACAAAAATGTATTGCTGCCATTTAAGTAGCGTAAGGCCACCTGGTCACACTCCGAGTCATCGACGAATGGGAGGCTATTTAAATATGAAACAGGTAGAATCTTGACAGTTACGGTAAAGCCAAAAAAAGTAGACCCCTATCTTTAATTGTCTCCATTTCCCGCCCCATCTAATGTTAGGTATGTAGTTTTGCATATCTAAGCGTGAAGCTCATTTCTAAAATACTTGGCAAAACCAGCTCCACTCTATACTGTAAATTAATCCTTGTTATCAGTATCCGTTTGCCGTGGGGGCAATGTAAGCTCAGCTTAAAAAATTGTCACAGATGTAAACAAGCTTTTCGATAAAACGATTCCAAAATAAAATTATAAGGTCTCCATATAGTCACTAAATAAAACTTGTCATTTACTTCCATCGACTAGAAAGGAATCTTCTCAGGATGCAGAAGAAAACATGAATCTCTCCAACATATTTATGCAGTACCGAAACATATCTGCTACATCACTTATTATTGACAAACACTTTAGCACATCATAAAGCTCTTCACTAGCCTATTCACGGCTAATAAGTTCTTTAAGGCCTGTATCTATTTAATATGCTATACCTATGGACTTAGATTACTCAATTTGTTCAAAGTGACGAACTAATTAGTGACAGAGAACTTGAAAATTGCGTCAAGTAACAGATTTATATTGTCGAACGTTTTCGCCAGACACTGGTCACAGCAATATTCTGGAATGAAGGCAAAACAATTTCGAACAGAATTTATATGAAATGAGAGGATTAGAAAATGTTATTGCAAATAACACCTGTATAAGTGGGACGGTCACTCATGTTATTCAAAAATGACTTTAAAATGATACGTAGGAATTCGATAACAATGCACAAGGGTACGATCTTCACAAGAGGTGGGTTATATAGCGTTTGAATATGGTTACAACTTTCTACTTTTATTCCTTCAATATGAAATGAATAGTGATGGAGATATTGAAGTGGGTTTTCCAAAAGCTTTAGTAACCAGTCACTCCGTGCCATGTGAATTGACCATGGAAGGAGTGCAATCCGGCCCATGGTGCTGTACACAACCCATTGGAAGTGTAATGTGTTTTTAATAAGCGAGGATTTGAAATGATCAGTTTGAATAGATACTGCAGAAATATGTCACCAACGGGATACTATGATGAACCCTAGTGAATACAACGCACTAAAGACATCGTCGTTGTATAGTTTCGGGCTTTGCATCCCATAGTGATGTTTTCGTGTACTATTTGATTGCTTACAGAGATAATACGTAGTCCGTGATGTGAAATGAACAAATTGGACTGTTAATTATCCAACCCACCAAGACCAATTTGCTTATCATTATATACACGAAATGCCCCACTGCATTAACTGGTAGAACGATCAATGCTTACACTAATATGACTCCGAGAGCGTGAAAAGTGAACGGCAATGACAAGCATACTTACACATTCCTGGAAAAGCCATTACAATTCTAGAGAAGACTGTCATACCAATAGCTCTTTTGGCTGCTGCCTGAAAAATAAAAGAATAATTATATTTAAGTATCTCATAAAGTTAATAATGATGTAACTAAACTAGCTAATATTCATTCGTAGGATTTGTTGCTTTACGGAAAGAGATTCGACAGTAATACCGCCAAAATTACGACGTTACAGTAGATTACAAACCGATTTCGATGAGAATGCGACAAGCAAGCTACATTTCACAAACTGAGTAACTTAGCGCTGGACTATCGGTTGCAGTTGTCCAGTAATTTGTATCTACGAATTCCGGTGTTACACTTCCTATTGAGATTGCCTTTATGCTGCCACATTTGTTGCTCTTTTTGTCTCGGCGATAAAAGTGTTTTCATTCATTGTCGATTGGCTTTTTTGTTATTTCTCGACATTTTGAGGGTGGACAATCTGATAACGTAATTTTTCGAATCCACAACTCATAAATTATGTTCTATTTAGTGATCTAATTGTTTTTGTATCAATCAGATGCATTTTAGAAAAAAAAGCCTGGAGAATCTACCTCAAAACACACAATAATGGTCTCCCAAAGACAAGGGAACGAACACACGTGATAAAAAGGCGATGGAAAGGGCTCAAAAAAGACTACCAAATTATCCGACGTATACTTTATAATTAGAAATCTTGATAAGCTTACTTTTGATTCCCCGATTCGATTTCCGTCCTTGTCATAAACAGGAACACCATACATAAGTTCCCTTCAATCAACAACAAAAAATTTTTTTCACATAGTGGGATTGTGCAGTACCAATATCGTAGGGGGACTGTCCAGTACCAATATCGTAGTGGGATTGTTCAGTACAAATATCGTAGGGGGTTTGTCCAGTACCAATATCGTAGGGGGATTGCCCAATACCAATATCGTAGGGGATTGTCCAGTACCAATATCGTAGGGGGTTGTCCAGTAGCGATATGGTAGGGGGATTGTCCAGTACCAATATCGTAGGGCGATTGTCCAGTACCAATATCGTAGGGGGATTGTCCAATAGCAATATCGTACGGGGACTGTCCAGTAGCAATATCGTAGGGGGATTGTCCAGTAGCAATATCGTAGGGGGATTGTCCAATAGCAATATTGTACGGGGGATGGTCCAGTAGCATTATCGTAGGGGATTGTCAAGTAGCAATATCGTACGGGATTGTCCAGTAGCAATATCGTAGGGGGATTGTCCAGTAACAATACCGTAGGGGGATTGTCCAGTAAAAAATCAAGACTATTGAAAGGGGTTTCTATAAACATAACGTGAGTACATCAAAAACATACAGGTCATAGTAGTTTCTCGGGACTTGAAAGGTAGTCCAGCATAAACTCTGTGTGTTGCATAGATAGTGCTATAGATCTACAAAGACCTATTATCCGTGTCCCAAAAGAACAGTTTCCCTTTCGATTACGACCTTTTCTACTTTCTGTTGTACTGTCTAACACATCAGTGAATTGATACGATAAGAAATAAGTTTCTTAATTAATAAATTTTCTAACTTCCAACATATACAATAATTCATTATCTAAGCCTCACATATTGAATAAAAGTTGCGCGCATACTTAATGCTTGTTGGAAAATTTTAATAACGGTTCAGTGGCATGCATGTCCACTCGATACTATTCCACCTACTTTTCAATTACTGATTTATTCATATAGATATAATGACTACGAATACAGGCACTATTCGTAAACAAGATGTAAGAGGAAACACCAATCAAGGTCAAAGTCAAGGTGCAAAGGTCAAAAATGTATAAAATATTTGAATATATATATTTTCATATATATTTATATATTCCCCTTTGCCAACTACAATAAATATCGCTTCCGAAAATATTTGTGGTTATCTTCAATATTTTCTCATTAAATATTTACCCTTTAATCCAAAAGATAATTTTACGAAAAGGTTTTGATAGTTGATAATCACTTAGCATTCATGTCCATATATTTATTAAATTCTGGCGGGCATACACTCATTTCATACCACAAAAAACTTTCACATTAATCACTAATCATACATTACCTTTGGCGCATTAAAGGTATGTTTACACAATTTCCGGCAACTACTGCTGCGAAAGGCACATATCTACCAACAATAGGTGGCAATCGCTAAAATAACAAAGAAAACATAACACAACAAATTGATAGAATGTGATACTGAGACAAGCATCCTTTACCTGGCTATAAGCAATCGCTCCGTCTACTCAACGGGTTTCATAACACAACAATAAACCGAAAGAAATATCATAACGTATACAATTGAGTCACAATGTGAATATGGTGGATAGATGTATAATTAATTCATCAACTTATTTTAACAGCAGACCTGGACTGAGCAGCCAACAGTTTTAAGAGGTGAATTCCAGCAGAGTTCAAGGATTTTCAGGGGCATTATGAGCAAACCTCCAGGATAATTACACACAATTCCCTAGACTAGCTATATGGTAAAAATGAACATCAAAACCTCTCTTGTACAGGAGCATGCCTCGTTTTCGGGTAGTTTTCAAGACTTCCAGGAAAATCAAGTTCCAGGAGGACTCCAGGATTTGCAGGACGAGCGGTCACCTTCGAGTTCGTTTGGCCAGTATGGGAAAACATTCGTTTTGCTTTATTGAGGCAGTGATTTCGTTAATCTACTCTCACGGTTATCCCGTGTACTCATTATTTATGGTTCAAATTGCCAAATATCTAAGTGTTAGCATTTTCATAAATAATGTCCAAAAGACCGGAGATCATTCCTTCTATATCACTTTGCGTACGACGGCTAGCATGCCTATCACTGCGTGAAAAAAATGCCAGAGAAAGACCCGAAGAACATTTGAGGTTAGACCATTAGAATCCTGGGTCTGGTAGTGGAAGAAAATGTCATTACCTCTTCTCTGTCCACGCACTTGATGTCCACCTGCATTTTTTTAAGCTGTTGATAAATGCTAAACTGATTCCTACCCTCAAAATGTCTTCAGTAGCAGACGAAAGGCAAGGAAACTTGTCACGATGCTATTTTCTTTCGATATCAAATCTAGTTAACATAGTCCAGTGAACAATAATCCATCATCAACCCTCGCTTAACGGTTGAAAAAAGTAAAGTAGCCTTGATAGTCTCTTGAATAATTTCTTATTGCAATGAGTTTGCGCAATTTTAACGCCCCTTCTATCTCCGTTTGATATATTATCTAAATCAGCAGAAGTGTCTCATATGAGCAGCAGTGTAATTATCTTCAACACGAGCAGGAAGACGTGTACTTACTTGGGAATAATGTTGACGAGATACTGTTGGTAACGAATTTGCAAAAGCTTTAAGTCATTTAAAAGTCAATGAAGGAGCTAACACTCTCCCCTTTGTAACATTTTGCAAGCGGAAACTATGGGATCATAAAGTCAACCTGCTGCAATAGACTCACGATATTGGTCAAAATCATTCCATGGCTCAAACGTACAAAACCTGACATAAATTTGAACCGTGGCAAACAGAGGCATACTTAAACAGGGGTGCTCAGAACAGAGCAAAAACAAAGTAGTTCTTTCTGTGCAGATAAGAGATCTCTTGCATAACGAGAAAACATGTTGAAACCAACATATCGATAACTCAAAGGTCAAAATATTTTTGTAATCAGGGCCTCTACGGAGCCCCACTGTTTTCTTTCCTTTTCGCATCAAAGCCTTGTCCTTATTACACCGCTAGTTTTCTAAAACGAAAGTGCGCCTACTGTGTTTGGCCTCACTTTTTACCACAGTATGTAATACTGGATTGATAGGTGCTCAGAAGATTTTACGGCATTGTTCAACATTTTGCATACACTAACTTTCTGTTGCTCAAAACTGTTGGCATATCTATTGGTTTAACGAGGTAACATTCTCAATCCACCTTTTCCTCTTTTTCCATTCGGGATACTCTTTTATGACTTATATAATGCATTTTGGAGTATTGATGTATCAGATGAAAGGTTTATCAGGGTCCTGACAGTGTCCCTACAGAAAATAGACGCGTCTAATGAACTTAACGTATTATCAGCCTATAAAATTATAAGATACAAGATATGTCAAAACGAATGGTTGGTTGAAAGGTAAAAGAATCAACAATAAAAGGAGGATAAAGATAACTGACCTAGTTACACTTGCCGGAAAATAAAACATAAGCATATAAATCGGGGAAGGAGTGAAACCTCTTTCATGGTAAAAACCCATCAAAAATTCTTGAATGGGGAGAGGCATACAGTTTTGGGTTTACCTTTGCGTAAAAATATATTCCACCGAGGTTTTTAAGAATACAATCTACGAATAAACTTTCATTCACACCTTCACCATTGCATTCAGTCCTAAAGCTGTGAGTAGCGCACATCCAGTTGCTGAAACGTATGCTTGAAGTAACATTCTGCAAGAAAAACAGGATGTTCATGTGGAAATAAATTGGGTCTATGTAGAGCAGTTTTATGAGTATAAGTAAGTAAAGTTTTACATTAATAGCAGATCAACACTACCTCGCAGCCTTGTAATAGCAAGTTATAATATACTATTACTATGTATATCAGAAAAGATAAAAGGGCACATGATGAAGGATAACAGGTGTATTTTCACTAGCTTCATCCAGCTTCGTTTTTGCCCATCACACTGCTGGTATATTTGACAATAGTTACATGTTGGGTATTTGGTTGGGACCAACAGATTCTCCTTCTCAATGAACTGCAGGTCTTAGTCTACAAATCAATAGTCAAGAAACAACAGTAATGGCCAGTAGGTAATGACTAGGTGTCTAATAACCAAATCCCAAGAAGATAAGAGAGTCTAGTCGAATTGGAAACTGTTGTGGCATTGCCATGATTCTCCTTTTTATACTACAGCTTTTTTTTGGAATATAAAGCCACCATGGTTGTCGGTTTTAGCCACCGACAGTGTGTTGGACTCATGAATCAAGGGTCGTAAGTTAGAGTCCTTCTAACAACCTAACACTGGTTCAATGATGTGTCCTTAGGAACAGAACTTCGCTCCTGTTTTCCACAATGTAGCTGAGATTGAAAATTCCCTCTGATGGCTAGTAATAACGGCCAATGTCAGTGTATCTCTCCAAGAGTGTCATGTGACACAAATTCTTAATCAAAACTATCTGTTAACCCTGTTAGAAAGACACTGAAAGTATCTTACTTGTTTGTAATCTGTGCATCTCCACTTCTGTTAGTATAGTTAACAACTGCGTTAAATGACTGATTTAACCACTGCCAAAATACAACTGCTGGTGCTGTCCTGGAAAAATGAATAGTACTTAAATTATTAAATGTCTTTGAAATATAGTGAGTTATTGAAGAGGCCTCCAAAAGCCCCCCATGTCATGATGTATTTCTTAAGACCCTATGTAGAATAGGGTAATGTCAATCTTAGGTTGGTGCATCACCTTTTCTACATTTATCAAAAAGCCTGTAACATAATATACACTTATCGCTCATATTTCCACAAATGAACTTTTTTCCAGGCAAAAAAATGATCTTATCAATATTATATTAATCTATACCTATAATGCTGAGGCGATACGCAATATATGAATTCACCAGGTGGCACAAGAATGACAAAATAATGTCTTAATCAATAAATTGTTAATGTATGATTAAATTTACAAGGATAAACTAGCTCAAATCATACCTTAATACCCATCAACCATTACTTGATACAAATAAACCATGTGTGACTCTTAATGGGGAACCCCATGATGGCATATTTTCAGGTAACATTAACATATTTGGGGGGAATACCTAAATTGCTGTAAGGATGGCACCTTGAGCTTTGACTCCTATGGTTGGCCTATGAAAATACACTGGTTACAAAAGATGCACTAGTGTCAAGTACTCTATACTATAATGAAACTTTTGCTGCACCTTTTGTGACCCTTATCCAGTGTTTATGGATGAGGTTGATGAGTGTTTCAGGCTTACTAATGGGCATTGAAGAATGGCTGTGGGAATTGGATGTAATGAGAGGTATTTCGCGGTTATCCTCTTTTGACTCTTCAAAAAGAATATCTTACTTATAGAAAGTCATCATGGCTCCTGTTATTGTCATGTTCATCGGGACTTGGGCTGACATGCGTCCTATCAATAATTGTTTATCTCCTGTATCAGGATGAAAGGCAGAATCATATATTTTCTTTGCTCTCCAGACATCATTTTCTGTGGTTCCAACAGGTTCTTGTTGAAGTCTGTGAATGATAAAAAAACAATGTAGAATGCTGGTATCAACAGTTCAGGAAAGGTAATCTGTTCCTTAGGCATGATCTAAGCTGGGGGGGTAATTATTTTATACCATAATTATCACCATTGCCATCATCTTCATAAATTACTTTATACATAGCTTCATCGAGTGTAGGACATTGTTACATGCATGTAGATACAAAACTATGGGGTTAATAACAGCATTAAATTTGGGAAACATAAATACATTTGGTTTTGAATACAAGAACTTTCAGAGAAATCTTGGGAAACCATGTCTGACAACTGAAACATTAAGCACTAACTATATCATTTCTTACAAGAAAGCTTACATCATGAAAAGCATATTTAGCTTACAAGAAATATCTATCCATGTTTTCAATTCCTTCATTTGCAACCTATATATGATTTTAAATAACACCACCTACCTTCAATAAGTATAATTTACTATTCAAAATATAAACCTAAAACAATCTTTCTAAGATTACCTCCCACCTGGAATACTTAGTTACCACAGAAATGTTTCAACCTTCAGACCACCTGAGCTAGTTTTTAGTGATGGTATTCACCTTCCTTTAATGCAGATTTCAAATTTATCTCAAATAAAATGCTATCTCTTACAAACAGCTACTGGCACTATACTGTCCATTAAATATGCTAGTTGGGAATCTGACATTGCTCAGGTTAATATATGGTGTCTTCTTGTAGCTTGAGAGTGGTTGACATAACTTAATGAATACCCAGGCCATAACAACTGAAGGCCTGGGGTATGTGTTCCCACTTTTGTGCAAAAAGTATTCTCTAGCATGAATGTACTGGATAGTTATTTGCTCATTTAGGTAATGCATGCTACCCATTGCAACTTTTAGGGTCATTACCACAGTCTTGTAAATGTGTTGCTTTTTTTACTGCCATAGTGAATACCCTCTCTTAATTTAATAGAAGATAAGTCATAGAGTAAAAAAATTGATAGGCATCCAGATTCCTGTAAACAGATGCATTTGCCTTCAACAGTGGCTTATGATGGCTATTTGAAAAAATGGTTTATGTGATAACAGGCATGAAAGAAATAATTGCATCAAAAACGGTTACTTTTCCTCCACATTCTGGATTTGCTTACAGAGGAAGCAACCATAAACCCAAAAGTGTTTTTATGACCTTGAACTGGAATGTGCCACTCATTTCTACATAATCAGCACTCACAGTTGCCACTCCCATACTTGTGATACACTCCTCCTCAAAACTTTGAGTGGATGTTATCTCTACTCTCATACCCACTTCAATGTGGCACATGCTCTGTTGATTGTCTGACCACTACTATCAATTTGTCTACAGATTTGTGATGACAATATAAATGCAGAAGTAATGAATCCCCTTCCTTCCCTATAAAAAGAGCATCTAGTGATTAATAATTTTTGTGTATGAGAAAATCATGAAACATGCCCCATGATATTATCTAAACCTAGTTTCACAGTCAAAGTAGCAGATCATCAGGGTATAATACGGCAAACCAACAATTGCATTAGCAAGTGTGAGTAAGGAACTTGTTCTGCCAGAGTATAAAACTGCAGTAACAGCAGCATGTTACATAACAAACTTTTGTGACCTTCTGTATTACTTTAGGATATGTATGCCAAGATGATAAATTAAACTGAATTTTCAACATTTGAGCACCTCTCTGGGTTATGCGTGGGATAAAAAGATCCTAATGTTTAATGCCTACTGAAAGTGAGGGAAATCTGATAAGAATCTGATACTAACTGCTTGTAGTAAACAAAATATCTTCCAGAGTGGCTTTGTGTCTGTTTTTGGACAAATTTCTCAGACATATTCACTTCTTTCCAATTTCAAATGGGTCACTATTTGATGACAATGTTGGTGAGTAATTGATAAGTCTTCTAATCACATTTCTTTCCAAATCCCAAAACAAATTTATATTTATCTTTGGACTGTTAAGCAAATTGTCATCTAATACTATTTACCCCTAAACAAGTCCTGCATGCTCTCCACAGATAAATCATCATATACACAGTGACTATAAAAGTTGACTCCACAACTCCAAACTCCAAGGCCTCAGTAACTTGAAGACAAGAACAATAACACATAGAGCTATGGCCAACTAAATTTCAAGATCTAATATCTGAAGCTGTTAACTGTTTGCTGAGGGATTGATCTGTTGCAGGCCATTGTGATGTAAAAATATGTGCAAAAGGTATGCTTATCTTAAATAGATTTCTATCATATGATCAAACCTTAGCTTATTTTCATTGAGACGAACTGAAATGAAAATCAGGTTAATCATCTAATAGTAATTGCGACAAGTGTGTCTGTGGCAAGAAGATAGAAAATTGAACAACATAATGAAGAAGCAATGAAGAACTGTCAAATCTTAAGGATACTCACAAAAGCTGTACTTTATTTAAGTAGGAGCAGTTTCCATTTAGAGGGCACAATGAATAACCAAACACTTGAAATAGGCAAATTTACTTGAGTCTTTTGTATCTGAACATTGTATGGACAAGTACATAGAAGTAGTGAGGGAAGAGGCGGTGGGAACATGGTTATTTTACATGTGTTTACTGTGACTTCTAATAGAATGCCTTGATAATATAATTGGAGACACAAACAACAAAGGTATTGGAGGGTGCATCTTCTTGAGCATCCAAGTGGATGAAATGATAGATGTAGCTCAGTTGAGTGTCTCAGTTCACTTTGCCAAAGACGAAACCATCATGGAAAGGTGTTTGGGCTTTTCCAAGGTGGGTTCATATTTAAGTGCATGTTTTTTTATTTCAGTTTCAAGTCGTAATGTATCAATGACTGGGTCAAAGGACTTGCCAAAATTTTTGGGCAAAGCAAAAATTACTGAGTGTTGTCTAGTAACATGTTACAGAGGGTCTAAAAAAATCCAAAATTAATTGAGCATCTCCCCTCCCCCTGTATTTGGGGGCTTGGTTTACTGTAACCTATCCAGCCCATTTGCTGCCTTCTATCATTCTGAAGGAACCTGAACCTTTCTAAAAACTATGCTATCTGCATGGTATTCTTTTGTAAGTCTTAGGGCATTATGCATACAATCCTTTGTTGCAATTACTATTAGATGATTTTCATTTAAATTCATCTCAATGAAAACAAAGCAAGGTTTGGTCAAATGATAGAAATCAGTTTAAGATAAGGATACATTTTGCACGTACTTTTATGCTCACCTATTGAGCAGCTATGTAGATTACAGCACAACCAAAGATTTATTAAGTGGGTGGGGCTCACACACTTTTGGAACCAAGGCCTAATGACAGTCTCAAGGGGGCAGGGTAAGTTGCTCTTCAATGGCCTCCTATGACACAATTCAAGCACAGCCTGATTTGATGCCTGGTTCCGCTACTGATATTCATGCAATTCCAAGTGAGACACAAAACGTTGAAATACTACGTGTATGCTAACAAACTGATCATGGTATTACGTGAACATACTTGTACATTTGAACCAATCTTTTGGCTTTTTCTAGTTCAACACTTGAATGTAAAAGATTTCGCGGATCAGTTACTGTGAAGAAATGCTTTGCTCTCCCCAGAAACGTGTCCTGGTCCCATCTCGGCTTGGTAAGCACTAATCTACCATTTGCATCTCGTGGTGCTTCTGCCATCTAACAGTAGATATAATAGCAAAGTAGGGTTCAAGATTATCAAATTGTATAGCAAGGACTAGAAAATCTGCGATAATTATCTTATATATAGGCTTAGCCTGTATAGCTGACAACTGTATCAATTTTGAATGTCCTTCTGGGGCATATGTAAATGGATCATAGAATGTACAGCTACCTTCACATGACTATGGGGCATTTCTTAAAGTTTATTACTTAGGGTACACCTTGTTTTAAATCGATTAGTATATTTTTAAACCAAGATGATCATGCCTTCTACTATATGACTTGACCCGGTACTTGCTTTCCCAAGGGAGGCATAACAGAATGCAAGTTAATCTAGCTCGAACACACGCATACATATCAACTTGAGATTACAGTTATACTCCATAGTCAAGTTGACGTGAGCCAAACACAGCTGTTGCGACCTAAGTGTTCGTTCTACTGTGGTTAGACAAACCGACGAAATTGATAGGGTCAAGTTGTTTGCGCCGATGAAAGGAAGAACTGCCGGTTTATTGGGGCCCTCCATAGGCCATACTATACGTTTAGCCTATGTCTTCTATTGGGCTCTAATGAATTATCGTAATTTAAAACAAGGCGAAATGACGAACCCAAAACAACAACACCATTCTCAAACTTCTCACCTTCCAAGATCGCCACTGATGAAGAAAATCGTAGATTCTTGGACTGGTACTGATAGATGTGCACTTATGCTACAAGTAGGCAGCCATTGTTCTGTTAAGCGTGAGAGTTGCCATAAACGTGTAATTAGTACCTCCGGCTTTAAATGTAATTTGTAGAATATTCAGGGGGGAGGGGTAGCAACTTCATTATAAATCAACTACTGATGTTGTTGTTGCTCTACTTGTATTTTAATACACTCTTACAAAGAACAAAAGAGGGTTATGGATCTAGTAATTAAAAATACAAATCAATAGGGGTGTGTCATGGGGTTTTACAGGGAACAATTCTTGGACTATCCAAATATCGTTTCATTGAAATATGGGCTTCTACAAAAAGAATGATTGGTAAATAATAGAAGTTTCTGACAGCAGACGGCAACTTCCGAGACTCCGTATAAAGGTGCACAGCAACAACTCATGATGCCTGGATTACATTTCCCAGGGATTTGGGGACACGAAAAGCGCAACATTTTGCGCTAGACACCAACCATGGTACGTTTCGGGAACTCACTAATTTCATTCATCCCCTTGTCCCAATACAATGCGCGTTCCGCTAACTATATCATACATCGTAACTGTTTACCTCGTTATGAATGTACTGTAGAAATCTTGTAGTAACAGAAGTTTGAGGAGACAGGAGGCAAACAATAGTAAAATATCGTTAGCAAGGAAATAAAAAGTGACAACTACAGGTCTAATAAGTGTTGCTGTTACGTAGGAGTATATTTAAGTACCAGAGATAGTAATAGTTCATCACTTAACCTGGTTATAATTTTAGTAAGGAGGGCGGAGGAGGGGAAAGAGTTGCACAATGGAATAGTAAACACATATTCCAGTCAATCAATGCTTAGAATGATTTTCCAAATCTTTTATCGGAACTGAGAAACATTTGCAATTTTATTAAATATTCTGACGCTTGTCGACTTGATGCCATTGATGGTAGGTATTTATCATGTCTTGAGTCGCAGTTTGCAATTTTGTATAGTTCTAATTGATACCAAGATGACTCTTATTCAACTTTATCTGCATAGTTGGAACAGTTTTGTCTGTATGTTTTTCGCACATTGGGCCTTACAGAACCCAAATGAGGTAACAATGTCAATCGAGAGAAACATTTCCTCAATAAGTTGGGCAGGCTTGCGTGCATCATTACCGCATGGACACCCATTGAACATCTCAAAGTACTTTCCCGTAGTTTTACCTTTTCCAAATTCCCGCTGAATAAATGTAACTCAAGACTCTCGATGCATCGTCTCTGCTTTGCATCTACGCAGATATACTTTACCAGATTGGTTTGAGAATTTGATGAAAGGCATCAAATGAATATAAATGCAAATATTTTCGATTTTCAGGAGGTATTTCAATCAAGACATACCCCTTTATTGGCAGAAGGTTGCTCATCTATGAGCGTGCGTCACTCTTCCCTGCGAGCAAAATATTACAAAAATAGCACGGAATGCCTTTTATGAGATATGAAAATTGCTTCAAGGTAAAAGTTGCAAGTATAAGTGAGAACGAGCGCCAACGTTTGTAAATGCCTCGGCTAACAGGTTAGCTGAAAAAGGCCTTAATTCTCGACCGTTTTGTGCTTTAAACCAGGACTGCATAGTTACCGATAGCCACAAGGGTGCCAGAGTGAGATCGACACTTCAGGGAATAGAGGACAGACGTAGAAGATTACCTTTAAGAGTGTAATGTAATAGATATTATAATAATAGCTATGTTAAAATTAATGATGATGATGACGACGATAACATCGACTTGAGTGGTGGGAGAGAGGAAGGTTCAGTACTTCATCGCTCTATAGCAACAATTGTCATCATATTCTGTCCATAAGTGGAGGCGTGGTGTGAAAGTTGACTATCTGGTAGACTTCCTTGTCATATATACCGTATAGCCTTTTACATAATTCATATGCTATGTGTCATGAAAGATCAATTCTATACTGTACCATACACGCAATGTTGAATTCAGATGTTATTTTCTATAAATTATTCCTAACGTCGTCATATACATCGATTTGTTACGTCAAAAAATTGGTATCTCAGATTCCTCAAAGGCACTTGAGCTAAATTTCCAGATGCATTAGAAATGTTGGCCCTTAAAGAACTTCGCAGAAAACAAGGAGAACCAGACAACAGGATTCAAAATTCTCATAAATATAGCATGATCTCAGAGGCTTCGATTTTTGGTGGCCTTAAGTCAAACAATACAAAACGATTATCATCGATAAAAGTTTGTAGTTAATTGCCACGAAGATAAAACGACCATGAATGGTTGCGTTCCTCTATTAACGCCTTACAGGCATGCTTGCGGGTAACTTCAAAAACTCCATGTTCAAGCAGTTAAGGTGTTGCACCATTAAATGAATGACACTATGAGCGTCACTGATTTCAGTTATTTTACTGGCGATTCAAGGACCACTGCTTTGACACTGTATTCATATGATAGGCAGGTTACTGTTTCCTCTGCCAGGGGAACAAAATTGAGATTTGATCGTGGAAGCAATCTTGAAGGTTTATTTTAGCGGATAACTTACTTATAGGATTTAAAATAAAATGATAAGTAACTTGCGAAAATCTGCCCTACTACGAGCGTAAGGTTTTCTTTTAAATACAGAAAACTCTTCCTTAAGAAAAGATTATATTCCCATTTTCAACTCCAAACATGCCGATTGTAGATTTGATGGAAAAGAAATGATTTCATACAAGGTGCTATTAAGTGGTTATTGAAGGGAGCTAGGAGGCTGTCAGCTTACGTATACCAATGAAGTTTAGAATAGCCGGGCCATCCAAGAGGACCTCGTAAACCCTTTACTAAGCGTCAAGTTTGTGTTTGCAACAAATAGCATGTGAAAATCGTCTCCAGCTCACTAAGAAAAGAACAGGAGCCGATCCCATAGAGAAACTCTTGACAAGACTACAATCCATTGCAGGGTGCCAAGAATGGCAAAGCAGTATTGACTTCGAAGGATTTGCATCAATCAAGCAATTTTTTACAGTGATTTTCTGGAATTAATATTTTCATAAGATCAGCGTTGAGAAAACGCCAGTGCATGTTTATCTTTACTTAAATGAATAATTCAGGTTGGCTACTTGCATGCTCTACAAAACGTCTCCATCTGCTCCAGTCTTGGGGTCGAGTTTCCAGTATAAATGGTGACTGGACAATGTTCTCACGGATGATGTCAGTGCACTTTTATTAGCTCTATTAGCTCTATTTCCCTCTGAGTTCAATGGTCAAACTAATTAAGTCTTGCGTTTGAAAACGAACTGAATGCTCTTTTTTATCGTCAGTTTTTTTCACTTTTCTGAAAGTAGAATGCATAAAGCAACAGGTGCGAGGCTGTAAAAATTAAGTGTTATCTAACAATAAGATAGATGTTCTAAAAGACTGCTGTCACGTCGCTTGTAGTTTAATGATATTCACGTCACGATAATTCTAGATTTGAGCTCATTGGATCTTTTGTGACCAGTCACCGACTTACAGCTAAGCCTCAAAGTCATTATATTGTTCTTGTTCTTACTATTTTAATCAAACGTGTTGTTGCTGTTTTTATTTGGGAGATTGGGACTCAGTACATTTAGGCATATTGAGATATAGAAATGAAGATAATTCTGCCGGAATACAAACCTGGAATCACCTGATGGATAAGCAGATTTGATAGGCAGAAGCCTTATTATGAAGTAAGATCTTCGATACATAAACGTAGCCTGTTACGCCTCATTAAAACTGGCTTTTCCTCTTGTATGGCGCTGTAATGGGTGCGGATAACTACTGATAAAACCTTCGTCCCTTTTGTCATTTACTTTCACACCATAACGTAGCTATACCAATACAAACGACTTCCGGTGTTATACAAACTTGTATAGTAATTTTTAACTTGTTGCGGTTTATATATAATATAGCGTCAACTTATAGCTGTATTTAAGATAATTAGCTCGGCAATTTTATTTGTATTAGGTTTGCTTTTTCTGCCTGGTTTGTCTATTGCCTCAATTTGGGGGGATTGCTGAAAGAAACCTATAACATGGTAACCCACAAAACATGATTACCAAGGCTGTGCCCTTTTATTTATGCAAAATGAGAAGAATAAAAAAAATAGCTGACAAATGATATCACTAAACCTTCCCTGATTCACTATAGAATGTGTAGAGTAGAGTAACAGCCCACTTCACGATCCACCACCTCATTATGAAAAAGCGGCAGCTTTTTAAAAATCGCAGCCCCGCTCGTATGTTGTCTTCAGATTTTCACCAGGTATATGAAAGTTACCAGAAGAAAATTATCATTGTCTGATTCATACAGTTTTTGAGTCCTTTTGGTACAACCTTAAGTTATAGTCAAGCACGTTGTTAAAGGTGGGCGCGGAGGGAGCCTGTCCCTTCCTGAACGTTTCTTATCCCCCATAAAGAAACTCAAGTCAAAGTAAATTTTTGGCTCGAATAGCGACGGCCTTGAAAACTAGTTTAGGAACACCAGCATTGGAATCATACCATAATGCCAAAGTAACAAGGACAAGCAGCCGTTTATATTACTTGATCTGTAAAGTTACCAATTCCCAAGACCAACAGCGAGAATGAAGAGGAACAATATATCATATGACTAAGCCAGCTCTCCTTTGTATTGGTGCAAAAGTTACAAAGGAATGTGATATTATTAAGAACTTAAAAGAAAGCAAACTTGTTATTTAGAGGAGATTGTAAATTGTACTTATAATGAACGTCCGGTTCTAGTTATCATGCAATGGCGAGTTGAGAGGCACGTTTCTCATTAGTAATCAACTTGAGCTAGAATTCTTTAATTTAATTAACAATGTTCGAGAGTATGTTTTCAGTAAAAGGACAGATATAATTCTAAGAATATAGAATACGTTTATGTATCATCACATGCTCATTAAAATGACTAAAAAGCTCGGGTTTTATGCAGGCAATCCGACGCAAAATCCTGTTCAATGCAGAGAGAAGGTGTGACGTTACCACTATAATAATTTCTTTTCAATTTTTCTATCAAATAATTTATAGCTTTTCATCTTCCTCTATTTGCAAGAAACTTGGCAGCAAAACAATATGTCTTAGTACCTCTGAGATATCAACCTAAAAAGTCTCAAATTTATGTGACAAAATCTTGCTATTTTATGCAGCTTGATAACATTATAAACCAGACAAATACAACCACGTTTTGATAAAAAATATTCAAGATTTAAAGTCCAATTACTCCTAGTTTTTAGAGGAAAACAAATCAACCTTTGGTCGTCACTTTCCCTCTTCATTTGAAAATCAGGAATTTTAAGAGAAGAGGCAACATTTATACCATATATTCTTGCACCCAGCCCTAACGTAATGATTGCAATCAACCACCTTCTCTATCCTGGCGACGTGCCTGGCTGATCTTCGGAGAAAAGCATTTTATTTCTTTAGATAATTTACTTTGCTTTGGAAACAATCTTAGTTTTTGCAGGATTACGGGTATCTTAGCTTTACTTGATACATATACACATTTAAAGTAAAGAAGGAATATTAACGTTTATTTATTTATGTCATTTTTATGTTCATAGATACAGAAAAATGACATAAATACCCTAAATTAAATACCCTCTACTAAATTGTTTAATTTTAGATTTATCAAAAACCGATGCAGTTCTCCTGCGTCTACTCTAAAACGTCCTAAGCCAACTCAAGTTATTGATTTATAGCCCTCAGATAGTCAGAAAATCAGGAAATCGAAAGTTTACTCTGCTGCAACCTCTTTTGGATAGACCTTTTATATGCAAATCTTCATAGAGTCCCCGTAAGTGAGACTAGAAGGCGGAACAAAGGTGCAAATCTGTACCGGTGTATTGAGCGTCGTAAGATGAAAGAGAATCACTGAGACAGCATGATCTCGAAAATACCACCTATTAGGGTACGCTATAAAATGCTAAAATTTTAGGGTACATACTAACCTAGGATTGCCAAGTTATACTATTATAGAAATTTTCTTGCCGAGATGTACTTTCCTAGAATCCCTTTGTGAGAGTAGATACTAGTATCCTGACCCTAACCCTTAACCCTAACCCTAATTTAATTATAGGAAAGTACATCTATGGTTAAAAAATCCTTCTAGGAAAGTACATCGCTAACTTTCTACCATTTTACGCGTTATCATCTTTGAGGTCCAATAGTAAATTTTACAATACATGTTTGAACGGTTTCAGGGCCAAGCAAGGAAAGTAAACTTTGAGTAAACCAGACAAACCTATTCGCTATCATCTTCTCCCTACTTTTTTGAAATCGTACCTCTCGAATCTTGAACGTTGATAATATTAGATTGCGTTAAAAAAATGTAAAAGACCCGTACATTTCGAAATAAGCAACGTCTGCAACGACTAACCTTCACTATGAACTATGTTTTTGGATAGAGGGGGCCCACTGTCATAAAGTGATTTGGGGGCCCCTTAGTGTCATTGAGCGTAATGAATGAAACTGTACGGGCCCCTAATTTCCATCTTAGGTGTGGGGCCCTGTGCCGCGGGACAGTCGGCACCCCGCTAAAACAGCGAGTGGGTAGAAGAAAAGAATGGATTGTCAATATTGTGTAGGACGTATGCACTCCTGTTGGTTCAGCGCATGCTTCACTTGAGTTAGCGTTGTTCCTATCACGCTTTAGTTTTGCTGAATTTTTGTAATGTAAACAGGCTACTCGAACCGAGCCATAGCCAAGCACTGTTTCTGGTAGGTTCAAGAATGAAAGTGTAAATAGATTACTTCTCTCGATACGATTCACCTTATTTCAAGATTTCATTCAAGGCAATGGTCGTCGTACAATTCCGAAAATAAAGCCAATAAGGGTATCTATGATGTATAAAACGCATAGCATCATTATATAAAGTAAATATCATATTTACCCATTTTCATTATCTTGCTGGTCCATTAGGTTTCTCCAGCCACCTGTAGTTCTTTAAGAAGCCGTCGACATAGCGTGCTTTACTTAAGGAATCTAACTGCTTTGCTCCACTTCCCCGAAAAATGTTTCTGCGTTCAATTTCCATATCGGTCTGGTACTTGTTGTACAAACTGAAGATTTTCAAGTAAAATATAAGCCAAATTGAGCGAGGGAAGAACTTTGTGGCGATAGACTTCTACACAGTTCGGCACAATGATATGACGAGAGTACTGTGAAAACAGTTCTGAGAAATAAAGAAGACTCAATCTTTCCCCTAGTTATGGACTTATCACAGTAGTTCCAGGAAACAGGTTTCTCGAAAAGACAATATGTCGTCTGTGACATCTGATGTTATTTTTCTGATCTCTCATTCATGTTGGTTTATGTCATTTCGGGTAGGAAATAAAAGTTAAGGTAGTAAAGAAGAGTAGCTCAATGGGATAGCAAAATGATGACTGACATTATGGTAAAAAGTTTCAAATTTGTATGTAGCCGAAAACAAATTGGTAGTCAAAATTTTAGCGAATTTGATGAACTACTGACTTCGCTTTTTTGAGCGAAGGAGAATGTAATTTTTTTAACCGTTTCTCCATTTCCTTTTTGCTTTCCCTCTTCTTGCTTTTTTCCCCCTTTTCTTCTTAGATTGATAATCCGTATTTAACAGAATACAAAAATATCAAAGGAGCCAAGGAAACATCTTGGACGGTCACAGGAGGAAGGTCACAAAGCACTACATCGTAAGATTTACGATAACGGCATACGGATTAAACACTTCTTTAATTTACACAGAATTAACAGTTATATGTACATACAATGTGTTAACTCTATTTACCTTGAGTGACATACTTTCATATGTAAGTTGGAGTCATCAAAGGGTCTTACGTTACTATAATACTATAACTGCTAGTAACTATGACTTAGAGGGTAAATATGTGTAGCTACGCCTTTAGCACTTTTGATTCATGAATTGGATAAAACTGAGGAAAAGTTAAAAGATCAACTTCATACGGTTTTCGCACTTATACTCGAGTCTGAGAAAAACAAGAGCGTTCCCTAAATAAATAGTGCCTTACGTGGAGTATGTAACATTTTAAGAGCTTAAATCTGCACTAACGCCTAACCCTTCCCTTTCACCTCTTGAATAAAATTTAAGAAGATAATGCACCCCTGTACGGCACGACAGTTAGAGCCAATATTGAACTTGAGAAATTTAGTTCATGTTGGCAATCAAGAGTTTGTAATTTATTTCAATCTAATTGCAGTCGTTGCAGTCTTTGACAATTCAGAGCCATTTGTCATACGCTGTAGCGTCCGGAAACTAGTAGGCGACCGTAAGTTACGACAAACCTAATCTAACCTTGCGAATTCAACCTCTTCAACATCTTATTTTACACATCCTATTTTACAGATAGTCCTTCATGAGGCTGTTGTTGTCTTGAATGAAATGAGGTTGTTGTTGTTGTTTTATGGAGCCATAGGCATTATCATCTCTG
The DNA here is from genome assembly GCA_010016065.2 of Carybdea cf. marsupialis auct. non (Linnaeus, 1758). Classification (NCBI taxonomy): domain Eukaryota; kingdom Metazoa; phylum Cnidaria; class Cubozoa; order Carybdeida; family Carybdeidae; genus Carybdea; species Carybdea cf. marsupialis auct. non (Linnaeus, 1758). Next base: position 22,007 of record JAAAKL020000111.1, read on the forward strand.
TCCCACGAGGGCCGGTGGCGTAATTATTGGGGTCTACTACTTCATTTTTTCCGGCCTATGTTTATCCCTGCACTTCAGAATTATGATTCAGGATTCTTAAGATTACGGTGGAAATTATTTCGCGTACAAAATTATTCCGTAAGCACATAAACAAATTGTCGAAACCTGTGTTGGATTAATTTGACTATTTCCGTACTTATAGCACATACTTTCTGCAATTAGAAAAAATCTCATGACCTTCAATATTTCAATTTTTCAAAATTGTTCCGAGCAACTCTTTGCCCTTTTATTGCTGTCTTGCATATAGTGTTTAAATACAAAAGAAGCTCAAGCGTAACTATACTTGTAAATCAAGAATTTTTATTATCATTATGTTTGAGTCTTCCTATACGACGTAAAAGGTTTGTAGGTATAACGCATCGATGGTAATCCAGATGAAAACAGGCCCCTTAAAATCGTTACTCGTGCTGCTCAGTGTTGGGCGTTAATGCTAGTAGCAGTTAAATTATTTATTACAACAAGAATTTAACACAGGGTCTAGTATTCTAGAAAAGAGAACACGTACATGATCTACAACTATCTGTTGTACCTCATTATTCCCACTTCTAACAAAAGGGGTGCATGAAAAATGGCTGCAGAGTTACTAACTTCAGACTTATACATAAAACATTTGGAAATCACTACTAACAAAGTATCAACGATGAAAATCGAAGTACTCTGGTAATGAATTGGGTGATTTTACTAGTAAATTCCAAGTGTTGAGTAATGAGTACCGTATTTCTACATTAAACGCCTCCCTCTTTCTTTTAAGTTAAAAGGATTAACGAAACGTCATCCATTAGTTAGCGACGCATGACCATCCATAAGATAAGTTGCTTTTTATGGTTGTTTGCCTATTTCTTTATCGCAAAAACAGTGTATGGGAGTAGAAGAAATGCCACATCTTCAATGTGACATTCGCAATAATAGAGATGAAAGGCTATTTGCCAACGACAATCATGCATATTTATAAACAACGCACTCCCTAGGTTAACAACATATAAACAAACGCGGCAGTTTAAAGACAAAATGCCATAAGGGCATGCTTCACCGAAGTTCCAAAGTCAGAATGAATTGATAAAAACCAAATGTAATTACAAGGAAAGAAATGATGAACTGAAAAATAAAGTTTAATGCACTGAGTTCCAATAACAGTTCATAACGTGGAACATTGGAACACATAACTAACGCGCCGCTCATTATTACATGAAAGCTACGGGTTGCCAGTAACTAAATACTCTTTTCCCCTTTACAAATAGTGTCCGAATTTATCATACACACAATAGCCTTAAAACAGGCACCCGAATAGAATATCGTCTTTATTCCTATACAGGGAAAATTCCATCTTGACCGAACACGAAGTTATTTCCCCAGACGAAATGCTGCACATCTTCGCGAATCATAGGATGCTGTGTCGTTGTGATGTACACTAAAATGAATTTCCTCTCTCTTCGAAATTGCGAATGGTTCCCATTGTCCTTACATAGCTACTGCAGAAGAGTTACAGTTACTTTGATCAGAAAGTGTGTTGTACTATCGCTAAATAATGAATAACATACTCTGTCGACGCTGCAGCCAGCACATAATATGTTCCCCCGAGCAATCAGTTGTTACTGAATTGAATTGAATCATTCGTTGATAGTCCTGGCTCAAAATCCTGGTCCTTGGGAAGAAAGAAAATGGGCGAAGTTGAAATACTCAACTGGTTAACTGCAATAGTCAACTGTTAATGATAAAATCGTGAATACTTCATTAAGCACGTCTCTCAGATACGTACCTCTCTCTAATACGTACCTGTCACTGAAACGCAACCGTCTCTGATCAGTACTTCTCACTAATACGCATCTGCAACTGAAATATACCTTTCTCCAATAAGTACTTCTCGGATAAGCACTTCTCTTTGATACGTACCTCTGTCAGATACATGTCTCTCTTTGACATACACTCCTGCCCTTCTGCGAGAAGCATCTATCTATCTGATAAGCGCCCCTCTCCAATATGCGATTATCGTTTAAGAATAATCTTGAGACGAGAACACTTCTAAAACAACTAGCGTATTCAGTAAAATATTATTTAACCGAGTAATGGGAGTACGTAAAGAAAAATATAGCAAAAAATAGATAATGCCTAAACATTCTTAGGCCGAATAGATAGCCTATTATCTTGTTACAAAGTAGTAATTGATGATCGACGGCAGATTCTCATTTCTGTCAACGATGCGTTTTATTGGGATAGGCGCACCATTTATAAAATTGAATACGCCGCGGCGAACAAAGAGTTTGGTTACTCTAAGATACAAGTGTTCTAACGTTATATCTTCGCATAAAATTTACAACGAAAAGAAAAGTGATTCGGATTCCTTTGTGGAATAAAAATAACTATGTTTGACAATGTACAAATACTGTTTAGCTTGTGGAGGAAAATAACGAAGACGATAGTTATGTATATATTCAAGAGCAGCATGGAGGTTAAGCGTCGAAAGAAAGATGAATGTCATACCTGATTCAGCTTTTTAAATTCCACCACTTGGGCAAAAATGTGATCTAAGATATGCTTAGCATCATGCATGTCAGGCGGAAGTTTACTAGTTACACCTAGGATGTCTCCACACTCACGAACATAGTATTCCAGATCGTCATCGGTGCCTACGGAAATAAGAATTTATAAAGACAGAAATAAAATAGTTTTATCACCAGTTACTCTTGGTATGTTGGCTAGGTTAGAGACTTCAGGATCACGATTCATAAGACTGATGTTTCTTAGCGAAGCAAAGGCTCTCATACATTCCTGAACAGTCCTGTAATGCATCACAAACAGGCATGTAAATCCCTTTCAATCGTACTATGTCAACACTCGGAGAAATCCATCTAACTAGTCTTCACCCTGGTCCGCTCAGTTAAATCCGAAAAGAAGAAAAACCAGGAACCAAATCTCGATTTCAATGCAATTATCTTCGCAACAAAAAAGGTGAAGGTAACTGGACGCATAAATAAGGGACATGGCATAGTTAATATTGAACACTGTCAAGGAATGTACATTTGGAGTTTATATTCTGCAGGAGTTTTTCCAGGGAACGTTTGACTAGTAATCTAGTTTGGAGGCTTTTAGCGTTCTGGAAACAAATGATCAGTTATTAAAATCCTCACAAATTTCATATGGTTTATAAAAGACCCAGTTATGGTAAACATTTAAGTGTGCGAGCATCAACACATATGTCCCTGTACGTTTCCTTGCGTCGTCTTTTCTTTGCAGTTATTTCTAGGAGAGTTCCGAGTTGACCGTTTTGTATATATGAAATATTAGTTTTTAATTGGTTACAATATAGTGCTATAAATGTCTCTTATAAATGCAAAAATCCATGTGCTTGTAACCCCTGACCATAAATAAAAATTGCGACGAGTCTTCAGTCTTGTCAATGGCATGTCTATAAACCAAACGTACAACAGTAGTCGGAGAATGAAAAAGGGACGTTCTACACGCAAAGTGCAAAAGGATCACTCTTACGCAATTAAATCGTCAAATTAACACAATTTGCTTTGAAATCAAAACTACAGAGAAAACAGCTACACAAAAAGAACTTGTGGTAAGTAATCTACTCTGTCTAATATTTGTGTATGAATGTCGTATGGGGAGAAATATATAATATTTTCAAAATGAATTATACAACTCACATTTGTTGGTCACTTGGGCTAGCCGCGAACGCTCTGATGAAAAGGACTCATCAAGATCAAACAGGTCAAGTGAAGGTGGTGGCAATTCACGAAATTGTGGCGGAAACACCTACAAATCAACAAAACACCATACATGTATTAGCTTCGTAGGCCTGACTTTCCTTACTTTTATTACTTACTTTTATTTTTAATTATTGCATATTGGAACCACACACAATATAGAAACGAGAAACCAAATTCAGTATAAGATAAAATGCAAGTCATGGCTATGTATTTTGGGCGAACAGTGCTACATAAAGGTAGCTGATGATAATAAAATGCAAATATAAAAGTGACATTTGCATCAATTTTTGCTTTGGTGTATGATCTTGTTGTTTTTCCTACTGTTGTTTGTATTTTCTTGTAAACGGTAAATATATCCCTCCTATGTAGCGGGGCTAAATACACTGAGGATATTGTATGATGTAGCAAGTGGGAGAAAAATGGAAATGAAAGTTGAAAAAACACAACCTCAAAAACCTATAAGCCAAAGCAAAATACTACCATGCGTAATTTTCATACGTGTATTCAATCAATATTCGATGACAAATCTATGGGTAATGAAAAATCCTTTGCGACATTGTTAAAAAGAAAACAGCAAAATTGGAATATGCGTTAAAACTTTGCTCTGGAGCATCAGATGGTTGTGATTCAATCTCTATTTTACAATCAATAACTCGCCTACTTTCCTAGCAATTTATGTCAGAATTCAAGAAATTAAAAAACCCAAAGAAAGATTTGAAAATGTTGTCTTCTTTTCAACATGTTACAACTATTTGTTACCGCTACCAACGTTTTATTATCAAGTAGTTAACATCAGTAGAAGTGACTTCCCTAAGCTAGTACCTAGGGAAAATTCAGATGGATTGCTCGTCAAGGTTGGGTAGTATAGTCAAGACTTCGTTTGTTTGAGCCTCTAATTACGTATCTGCAGAGGACAAATCTAGCCTGGGCTCCGAAAACAATTCCTGTCCATATCAATCTTACGGTAAGCACATTCCATCTTTGTTGGAACGTCCTGGTGACAGTGCGTAAACCCGATTTGAATTTACAAATAACTTGCACTGGCAATCAACCCATAATAATAACGTAAAGAAAACAAGAAGAAAATCCATGACTGACTTACTGCAGGTTGCAAAGGCGGTAGCGGCGTTTCAAATTGCGGGGTGATGAGGGACAATGGTTCGTGTTTTACCCGTAGTTCATCGAAAGCTCTAGAAAAAGAACAAACAATACTCCTAGTGACAACGTTTTGCTGATTTTACTAATGATAAAATTACAATCACCAGCTTTGTCAGTCTGATCTTTTACGATGGTGACAAGGTATTTTATCAAAATCTGTGGCATTCGTGCTGTTTTCCATTCACGGTACATTCTGTGGGTTAGTGTACACGTAATACTGCTTACAAATTAATGTGTGTTAAATTTGTATGTACGATCATCCTCAACATGGTCCAGCATTCGGAATTCATGATGTCATTCTATTTTCTGTTGCAATTTGGACACCAAGAATCTCTTGATGCAGAAACTGCAAACATTTCAAATGACTGCAACAGTAAGAAAGATCAGAGTACATTATCACATAGCACTGCAAATGTTATCAAAAATGCAAAATCGGATATGAAAGCGTCGACTCCTAGTTGTCGGTTAAACATTTTCCAGAGCCACGGGAGCGAGTTCCTGTGTAAACTCCAGATTTCTAGCTTTTGAATTAGTCTTTTATTGGGGTAACTTTCAATGAATTTCTTTGAGTTACTGTTTTTTCTACAGTTGTTCATGTGTGAGTCATTTTGTGCATTGGTATTTACCCGAACTTACTACCGGAGAAAACATAAATAGAGAATATACGTATATCTGGGATTAGTATTATGAACTTCACCATTCATCGAAGATATAATTTATCTTCCTCTATACCATCATCAATAAACATTGTTCTCGTTATTTGTTTTCTTCACTGTGCAACTTCCCTTTCTTCAACGTGCTCGTATTTTTACTGCTTTGTTGGAGATAAAATTATTTCTTCTAACTTTTATTCTAAAGATTGTTTGAAATACCAGGACCTTCCATGTGACATTTCAATATATTAGTTGATTCTGACAAATCATAGGATAGGAGCCAAAAAGCTCTCTCAGAAGCTATCGACGAAGATCCTGAAGAGAGGGTCCATTGGATCCCAAGATTTTCTTGGGATTTGGTAAATGCTTTGTCCAACGTAAAATCATTCAATGTTCGTCATCAGTCCTTAGGCTATTAAGAATTTTCCTGGGTAACAAAAACTTCCGAATTCAAGTTCACAACAAGTTAAAGACATCAATCATCGCTTGTTATACACTGAACACCTCCTGGTCAAGACTCTAAGGGTTAAACAAAGCCATAGGGCATCTCTCAGTACTAAGTGGGCTTATTGAAAACGTGTAAATATATCCAAGTATTTGGCTACGCTCTGTCAACTGATAAGAGTATCGTGTCTTTCAATTTCAACGAATTTATTAAGGAGAAACTAACTTGTGCATGCACACGATGCTATATCCACAAGTAAGGTATCAACAAACAGTTTACGTTTTCATAAGTGCTCATGAAGTTGCATCAACGAAATTGCCTCACAATTCTCGCTTCATTCTCCCCGGTAAATTTTGAAAGAAAATATACTCCACTTAGGTAAACGCAAAACAAGAATATGTTATCTACGGAACCCAGTACAACTGTAGATAAACTAATGTCCAACTATAGGAGAAGGGGATTTCACGACGATTACCAGTGGTTTGGAAAGCTCAGAGCATAGTCCGAAGTAGTGGGTCAAAGGAACCCCTTAACTTGGAAGCATGTTTTCAACTATCACTGCTTCCACTTCTGTACGTGTTTCTGAAAGGGCAGGGCCCAGCTTGAATGGGATTTCGAGAATCGTACAGCAAAGTAACGATTTTTACCTTATAATGGCTGGAACGTTATTTGTGTGCAGTGAGAATAATGTCTCGTTGAACATCTGACTAAAGTCTCTCGGGATCTAGAAACACAAAATAACGAATGTTGATATTAGAAAGATCTTCAATAAAATAATGAGTGCTTATTTTCTATTACATTAATAAGCCGTTTACCTAACATAGTTGCCCATCCCACAGGAGTAGAGAGTAAGTGCAACGTAGAAAACGATTTGAGCAAAATTATCCATTACTAATAGAGGGGAGGAGGACTTTTCGAACTGCAAAATTGCACTTTTCGAACTGCCAAGGGTGAAAGGTGAAAGATGCCAAACACTGAATACCTATGACTAGGTACTGATGCCTTCAAGATCCTTCTAAACAGCATAGCTACAAAGAACGTAACACCTGTCGAGTTGAGGCAGTTGAGCAGGGGGTTAAATTTCTATGTTATCAATACTATATTGTTACTTAACAGTAATGTATTTGTGCTGTTGACTTACCTCATCCCCTTCTTGCAAGGAAACACGCAGCCGCTCACTTAATTTTACCGTATCTGGTATGAAGTGATAATCAGCAACCTACAATTGCAAGAAGCTTTTATATTAACATAGGAGAATCCTCCTTGGCATAAATTATAGTGTGAGAATAGCTACTAGTACAAACTGTATTGGTGGTGGTAGTGGCATTAGTAATAGTAGCATAAGTAGTGCTAATTATGGCGTTAGTGGTAGCAGACGTAGAATTAGTAGAGTAGTACTAGTCGTCGTCGCCGTCGCCGTCGTCGTAGTAGTAGTAGTAGTAGTAGTCGTCGTTGTCATAGTGGTAGTAGAAGTATTGATAGTAGTAATAATAATAGTAGAAGTAGTAGCAGAAGTGGTAGTAGTGGTGGTAGCAGTAGTAGTAGTACTAGTATCAGCAGCAGCAACAGTAATTGCAGCAGGAAGAGGAGAAGGAGGAGGAGGAGGAGAAGGAGGAGGAGAAGAAGGAGGAGGATGATTTGTCAGTCATAGTTTCAATAAGTATTGGAAATCGTACGAAAACATATTCCAACAATAGCAGAATTAAGTATGGTACATACGCAAAGTTTCACCACCTTACGTATCTTGAATTTGATCATAACAACGATAGCTATACCGATCACTAACGGCCTCCTGTCATCGACAGAAGCTGACATGTACATGCTTATGTCCTTAATTCGCATGAACGCCTAAGTAGGCTAAAGTCGCATCAACAAATTTAGCATTTCCCCCGGTCTACCAATCACAATTCAAGTCAGTTCCTGTCAAATCAGGTCGAATTCCCGCCTTATTAAATGGCATAGCTTCAAAGCGTTACCTGTTTTAACACTTTCAGCAATCTTGAGTTTAAAAGAGGGTTTCCAGTCGTACGAAAGCTTGCTAAAAATTCTGCCACCGTAACTACCACATGTGTAAATAGAACAATAATGATAGAATATCTATCACTAACATTAGGCAATTACTTCCCCTAAATGGAACCATTTCCCTCCTCACGCTATTGCATTGCAGAATCTATAATTGTCAGCATGTTTGTACTTATTATGAACAACTAGACCAGACAGAACTGGAGGACATGGTATTACCTCAGGGTCCTCTGCATCAATCGGATTTAGTTTGATGTCGTTTGTTGTTAGCCACTGTAGCATCACCTCCTACGGTAGATTATAACCAGAGACAAATTTTACAATTGGGTTAAGCTCACGTTGTATAAAGACCAGTTTACTTGTCCTCTGTACGCTACCAGGCACCGCCATCTTTGTTAACGACAATTATTACTGAATTACTTTTGCATAATTCTGAAAAAGCCTACAGCCACTAAGTTAGGAAACCAAACTTTCTGTGGTGGTAGATAGAAAATAACGTAGAACTTGAACTAGTAAAACTTTTTGTTAAAAATGCAGAACACAAATAAAAACTGTATTAAGTCGGGTGTTCTTAAGAACACAAAACCATGAAATTCAGTGATTCAGAGATTGATGGCAAAAGATTTAAATTATCTCGACGCTTACCGAAAGTCATTGGTTCAGAACGGAAATTTCTACCGGTACTGTAACAATACCAAAGAATTTGAGGTAATCGAGGATCACTATCACAAAGGTATTGTTCATTATTGCTGTTCCTTATAGCTTTAACAACCTGTACTGTATTGGCTGCTTTGATTAACATATCCTCACAATGAATGCTTATTTGTCACACGCATAATTTCGGACAAAATTGAGATAGAGTCGGGTAATTTAACAGCATCCTAAGATAAATATCATGAAAGAAATTTAAACTGTGTATAAGATATCATGATTGAAGACGACCTTCGTAAAGAGGTACATCTGAATACGGTATACGAAGGAGAGGTTTTATTTATCTAGACACAAGCTACTATATCAAGGCAAGCATACCTGGACTTTATTATTTTCCTCTTTGTCAAGGTATTGATCACTGAAGATGTGAACTGACCCAATAATCAGCAATTTACCTTTCGAGTACTGAAATATTAAAAAAATGACGAAATCTCAGTAACATACTTCTCAACCTTTTCTGCCCTGCTCTGCTCCTGACTAAATTTTAATCCCCTCTCCACCCGTCCTATAGGACAATACACGAGAACTTAACAAAAATAGTTTGCTTTCCAGGACTTGACAATAATCTGTATTTCAAATGAGCTTTTTATAGAACGCCTGAGGCATAAAAGGCCTTCATCACGCTACTCCTATTAAACAATTTAAGCATTGGAACATGTATTAACTTGAAAAGTGCAAATTAGCCTCACAAAATCCTCCAACTGAAGATGGGGTGAATATCGTCCTTTCCAACCCACTTATGCAGAGCTTCAGGTTTTAACATAAAACTCACTTAATTTAAGAGTTTAAGTTAAGACAATCGGCAAATTATGTTTAGCGATAACGTACCTTTGACGAGTGAGCTGCGCAAATTGGTCTGTTTAGTGGGAAACAAACACTTCCCGTTGAAAGTAAAGGAATGGCCCTTTTGTCCACCGCCAGGGTTGCTCCGAAGGGGTAGACGAAGGACAGTGACCTGAAAAGTAGACACAGATTTCCCAAATGAGATAATTCCTTTGCAATGTGGAAAAAATCATACTAATGCCCTCGTTTAGACTGCTATTTGCATGTAACTGATAGTCTTGAAGACTCAAACTTTATTAAAGATCGCCATCTTTTTTGATTCGTAGCTTTCCTTCAGACTGATTTCTTGTACTTTACTTCTACTCACGTAAAAGGCCGACTACGGGAGCCTAAGCTCGCTTTGTTTCGCTTCGCTCACAAGGGTCCGTCGACAAGATTTTTGTACGTCTGTTTTGACTTGATAAACGATCTAATTGCCATCAATGTTCTGAAGCTTCTTCTGATTCTGATTGTCTTTGGCCTCTCCAACGCTGGATTTTTTTGTTATATGAGCTTGAAACCCCTACTCGTTTTTTCTTGGGCATTTTTGACTCACGTTTTACTAAACTTGTCTTTATTAGCTGTTATTTTTGGTTCTGTGTAATCTCACGAATCTTTCTATGGACACAATTTAACTACAAAAACATTCGAAAAATAGAAAAATGGTCCGTTTTTTCAGTTTCGTCGAAAAAAAAACTAAAAATCGAAAAATGATCAAAAAATTTTCCCACGGTATTCCAAAATCGAAAGAGCACCTCTAGAGCGCCTACCCATAGGTAACAAAAATTGAAAGTTTCAGCAAAATCGGTCGAGCCGTTTAGGAGGAGTTACGCATCACATACACTTATACACATCCATGAATTATAATAAGGCTAGTAACGCTACAACTGACGTGAAAACATGTGTCTTGTTTAAATCCGGGACCGTTCGGATAGTAACTGTCCTTGCCTTCTCTTTCTTAGGCCTACCCAGTACGTTTAATATTGCCACTCAATGTAATAAATTATTGAGATTACCAAAAGATTCCTCCTGCTACGTTGGCCACTGATCCCTTATGGCTCAGCTACCTCATCAAATTACTCTCATTTTTGTAAACAACAGCACGCTAGAATCGATATAAACATTTACAAGAAAGTGTGCTTAGATGTGCATGAATATTCAATTGAAAATCGCTTTCTTTCTGGCAGAGTTAAAAGTAAATAATCATAGCAAAAACGATGGAAAAGAAATGCAAATCAACCTGACATATCACATACTGATGGTATAGCCATTAGAACACTTTAAAAGAAGAGTGGAGAGGAACAAACGTACTGTTGTGCTTGAGTAACCTCACTATCTGACACTCCAGAGCCAGGGATTTTCTTTCCTGCTGCCCTGTTGATTTCTCTGTATTTGAAAAGGAAGAATTTCATGTTACTGTTCAAAGGGATTCCGTTACGCATTTACGAACTTGAAAACCTGTGTTTTAAATATTGTACATGCGATTGATCAATCATATAAATCGAAGAAAACCCACTATTTGGAGCCCATTCTCTGATGCACGGTTATGAATTAAACAAAGTCAAAACCATAATCACTAGCACAGGCATCCCATTGGTCGAATCCACAGTTCCAAGTTGAAAGTGGCGTTGAAACATATTTTTTCAGGTACGAGTCTTTTCACGTACTGTTGCTTTACAAGTCCAAAATAAAGTAGCTGCAGTTCCAACTTCGGCGTGACGTTTTAGTATACCGAGATTCCAATTGGAGAACGTTGAATCAACCCAAAATTTAAAGTTTAACGTCGAACTCTCGTATTTCCCACTCACAACATATGATGAGGTGTTATTACCTCTTCATTTCGTCTGTTGCTCATACTCAAATTTTACTCGTGAGATCTTATGAGTTTTACATTGTGTACATGATCAAACGTGATATATAAATATTCTTGTGAACACAACAGAAATATCAAAAAGCGTCGCAACGTGATAGATAAGTGAATACATGAAGTTCAGTTGATGACTCAGGACGTGAATTCCAAATCTTAACAAGAAATGCAGATAAACGTTTGCCGTTTTCTAAAAAGCTCCCTCAATAGCATTTCCATACATCTATACTCAAGTAACAAATTAACTTTAAAATATATACAAATAAGTAAACAAACTCAACTTGATATAAATAACATACATATGTACAAATGCATGCAAAACTTGAAAGGGTAAAACATTGTCACGTAATTCCATTTGTATGATTTGCAACTATTGATCACCTTAAATTCGGAGTAATTTAACAGCTACACGTGGGAAAAGGGGAACATTCAAAATCTTGGAAGATGAGAAACATGTTTTCTTACTAAAACAGGTTTGATAAACTTGGAGCATGATATTCAAGAAGATCACAATTACCGCAAAAGAATCCTTTCTTGTTTACTTGCAAGTAGTTTACACAATTGTCAAAATAATTGTCAAAACACTCTTGGCGAAGGTACCCACGACCACTACATCAATATTGGAGCATCTCGAACATGGTGTCTACATAATATTCGAGCTAAAGAAGGACGTTCTTACTAAGAACACTTTGTTGCTCAAATGCATATCTAATAATGATCTAAAAGTATACTTTTCTTACGGCAGTTCAAATGAAAACTTTACGCGTCAAAAATATCCAGCGAGAAAGTTGACAATGTTTGATTGGTCTATGAAAAGTTGATGTGAGATTGAGAGATATAGTGATGATGTATGAAAAAAGTGAAGTGTGCCAGAATGCCTTTTAGACAATAAAGATACAGCCCTGGTCTTGTGGTTTTGACATATGCCAAGACATATTAACATTTAAATACAATGGACAGCTGGGATTAATAACAGAAGTCTAACCATTTGCCAAGGAGTTTGGATCAACAGTGGTTGAGGATGTGATGCCACCTTGTCGGAACAATTTCAAATAATATTCACTCAGCCTCAGTAATATGCTTTTGCCATCATGAGAAATTCATGATGGTCAGTAACTGGCCCTTCCTATCCCCACCCCCTTAAGAACAAAACAAATAAAAGTTAGGGATATCCATGGCAACGTAATTAATAATATAAAACCTAGGTCACTTTAGGACATGTGGAGTATTGCACTCTAATACTCCTTCAAAAACGATAAGCTCCAGACGATTTTATTTAGATATAAAAACAAATAAACACTTTGTTATTGATGTACAAAGTCACCTTGCTCAAATCAAAACACACACAAACAAATTCAGTAAAGAAGAAGCACAGTATCGATACAGATGTATCAAAAACAAGCAAATTACTAAATAAGTGAAGAAATATTTAACAAAATGAATATGTGATTAATCATCAAACACATAAATAAAACACATTTAGTGTAGCAAATATCATTGTGCACAAACTGTTCCAATATGTAGAAAGTGTTTTTGAAACTAATCAAACGGCAACGGTCAAGTTGTTATTGTATATATTCTCACTTACCTATTTAAAACTCCATTTGGTATAAGAGCTTCTTTAGGATGAAAGTATTTACAGTAATTTGTTCTTACGACAGAATCTGAAAAAGAAGACCTATATATATGACAAGAGCCTACCTATTTTCATGCAATGATCAAGAAACTTCATCATTTAGTAGACTTCTTAATACGTATTTAAAGGTTTTCCTTTCATACTGTTCCAAATTATTGGGCATCTTGATACAAAAAGTGGAACACTCAGAAAGCTAATACTGCACCTAAGAAGCAACTACAAGATGAAATCTAGTTGAATTTTGAACCGTCATATGGATTAATTTGTTGTATATAAAATACAATGGTAAGTAATACAACATGGTAATGGAACAGTAAGATACATTATCAATAGCACTGTAATAGAATAGTGTTTTTGCAAAGAGAGGATTTGAAATTATATGTTTGAGTACATACTAGAAAACTATAAAAGCTTGTCACCAATGGCATTAGCACCCATGGCTATATTAGCTCCCAACACTTCACTGTAGGACATTGACATCAAGCTTTGTATATACATGGATGAGGATAATGCCAATGGTTATTGCTTAAGCCAAGAAGAAGCTCAAGGTATCCTGCTGAATATTTTAAAGATCTTGATTTCTCAGACGACCTTGCAATAACATCCAACGTCACATCTGATGCACAGTTGCTACTGCGCACTCTGGAAGAAGCCACTGCACATGTAAGTCTCTACTGTAATGCCCTCAGATCAGAATTAGACCCCACCACCATCTCCTTGATTGGTAAGACCACCAGCAACAGATTTAAAAACGTGAAAGGCCCTGGCCTGGAGTGCCTGCAACAAACTGGACAAAATATGGTGATTTAAACTTCCGAATCAACTAAAAATCAACCTGTTCAGAGCAACAGTAAAGCTCATACTGCTACATCGCTCTGAGACTTAGACACTCAATGAAAGACTCCATCAAATGCTGGACATGGCTGTCATGGAAAGACCATCATTCTCTTGATAGAATCAATGGCAAATTAACCAAGGTGAGCTCGTGCTTGAAGCAATGTCATACTTGCCGTGCAGGTCATTGCTATCATGAAAAGGAACAGCTTGTTTCTGATCTTCTCCTATGGAAAGCCTCGAACATAAGAGAAAGTGAGACAGCAATGTTGACCCTAGAAATAGGAGCGTAACTTAGTGACTTACCAACAATGATGGTGGGCAGAAATTGCTGGCACAAAGTTGTGCTAGGAGTGTCACCCTCAGGCAAGGGGTAGGTAGGTAGGTAGGACATCAAGCTCTATTCAATTTTGGAGACCAGAGTCTATGCACCTATTCAAACTTACAATTTCAAATTCTCTCTTCTTTTGCAAATTTCTATAGGCTGTGGACAGCATAATGGGCTGGATTGCAGTCTGTCCATGGTCAAGTCACATGCCACAGAGAGGATGGTCTCCAAAATTGCACAGAGCTGGATGTTGATGCCCTCCACCATGCTATCAATGCGGGACACCTAGCTCAGTTGGTGGAGTGCAAGTTGCAAGTAGATGGGTCACAGGTTTGAATCCCATTGGTGACATACTTTTCTATTTCTCTAGTATCCACTAAAACTTGAAATTGAATAGTTTTATTTGCTGCCTCATGGACTTCACAGGATTGCTTGTTAAACCTAAGATAACTGTGGTAATTCACATTTCCTTTACATTACTTCTTGGTAGAACATTTTCTCTTTTGCTAATGTCATTGCATTTTCCCACTTAATACATCATACAATATTCTGTGACCTGAACGAGTCGATAGTCCAGGTCTGCTTTTTGGGTCCACTCTATAGTTCTTCTACAGAAAAGATAGTCCAATGAGCATTAAGACCAATTCTGCAATTCCGTACATTTATCAAGGAGTTTTTGACAATGAAAACAAAAATGCCTTGAGCAGCACCTAAACTGCTCAAAATGATGGAGTAGAAACTTTATGTAGATATTTCCAAAGTTATCAAAAACAATTCTATGGTTGAACATTCGGTTACAAGATCGTTATCAAGATGCCTATCTTTTGGTGGCTTTAATCCCTTGAATGTCCTAAACTTCTCTCAAAGCATACCATTATATTAAACATAAATTTATACATCCAGTTTTATACAAGTTGCATATCAATATATGTATCTATTAACATATATTTTCTAGGACCACTCTCACTGAAATCTCCTTTGTTTGATCCCCTCCAGCACTGTATCCATTCATGTTTATTATTGATAGTATATGTATCCCATGATTGCTAGTGTATGGCAGACCTGCAGACAGATGAACCATATTTTGTTTAAAATGGCTGCTTACATTGATTTGCATAAACATGAAACCTAGGTTAGCTGTTGAAATCCGTATCCACTCTCCTGGTCACTATATCTATAAAATAAAGAACTTTTTGAGTGTGGTAAAAATGGAATACTTGTATAAGGTATGCACATACCATTATTGACCATGATGCCATAATCCTCAAGAAGAAAATTTATATTAGTATTGAAAGCAGTTTCTCCACCTTCTCCAATAAACACAAGGACATTTCCTCCTCCTTCAATGTACTGTTTCATTGCATCAAACTATTAATGAGAAAACAAAACAATTAATAAGTAGACTTTAAGAACTCACCACAACACTACTTATAGATATGCAAAGAGCAAATACTGGAAAATGTTCTTTGGGACATTACAATGGCACCACTGGTTTGCTAACTGATGTGCAAAGTTCAAAACATAATAACCGCAGTTGCAATGTGTTTCCTATTTGGAGTTGAAATGGATATTCAACAACAGAAAATGATTGCCTGCAGATGTGTCCTTTTGTAATTTATTCAACACCTCTCTAAAACTTTGCAAACACTTTCACTGGTTGATTGTTGCCTATGGAAGAGATGGTCGAGAAAGCTATGCTAGTAAATGAATCCCCAGTAAAGATAGGATACAACATTTTTAGAAAGTCCAGTATTGATTGTGGGCTTCCACACCTTGCCAATTGCTATTTCTACTATAAACAAGCCCACCCTTTGGTATATTTGATCAAACTTTCACCCAAACTGCACACATGTGGCAGGATTAGGGGGTGTTAAATCATCTGAAACTAATATAGCCAAGGCATTTCTTACTTTGCTTGATAAAATTACTTTGCTTGATAAAAATGTCCTTGGACCATTACCTTTGATTAAGATTTTAACAGAAATAGAAATAGGTTTCTCCTATTTCAAAGATGTACCAGGCTGTCAAATTACTCTCTTCATTTCTCCAGCATGTTTCCTTTATCTGTTAATAGCAAGATGTATTAGTACTTGATGAAATTCACTTCTAAAATGCTGTAACTGCTTTTTGCTCTTTATTTGGACAACATGTAGATCGTGTTTTCTGTTAGTTTCCATTTTCTCATACCATTCCTGACATGCTCCTTCCTTTACCCTAGACACAGCTCTTCTTACTTGTCTCAACATTTTTGTGAGTGTTTCTCTTTAATTGTCATCTCTTTCACTCCACCATGCTTTGAAATCTTTCTTCTTGTTCTTAATGGCATTCAGCAACTCTTCACTTCCTCACCATGTCTCCCTACTTTTGTATTGGCTCCTCACACTTCCTTCTGCTTCTATTACAGGACTCCTCGTGGCTTTCCAGTGCTCTTGTGCTCTCATGCTGTCTCTGTGTCTGTTTTGTATTTTATGGAATAAGAAAGGAAGGTGACTGAACATTTCTTACTTTTATACTTACCTTACCTTGATACAGAGAGGTTTATCTGGAGAAATAGTGCAGATGAATAATAAACAATATCTATCCAATGAATGCATGAGGCAAAAAAACATTGGGGAAAAAGTGAGGGCACATGTTGCTGACAATTTTGATATGTGTGATTACCCTAAATGAGGAGTCTGTAGTGACACTGCATAAAAAAGAATATGAAGACAGTACTAATAACTGGTTCTGGACCATAGGTGTACCATATGTTTTCAGGTTGACCACCTCATAAGTAAGCCACATACACACATGCATACATACTTACATTATTATATATACATACATGCATACATACATATAATATGCATGCACCTATATACATATACATATGTAAATTCACCTATACACACATGTATCATTACCGTAAAAACAAATATCAAGTGAAACAAATTACTTACTTCTGATGCCTTAAATTTTTCTCTTGGTGCAGCAAGTACAAGCACTTTGGCAACTGACAGTCTTTCAGCTGTAATTTCGTCTTTGTTCCTAAGAATTGTTTATTAGACATGATTTAATCCTTACATCGATCATTCCATTACATCTAATATCTTAACATACCCTTACCACATGATAGTATTATGGAACCTGTTGTCTAAGTTTAGTGAATTTTATAAAAATGACAAACCCTTACATAATTTCATCTTCAATTTATTTTGGTGCTTAATTTATCAGTAAACAACTGCTTGGTAATCTTTCAAAAGTAAAAGAATAGCAAGCCTTGATACTAAGTGATGCCTGAGACACCTGGTAGGATATAGGAGGCCTTGTATCCTGTGCACTCTTAACTTTAGTATACAGAAAGAATTGCCTCAGAACAAGCCACTGCTGATGAATCCCCTTTTCAGATACTTTTGCAACCAAAAATATAAAGACAAAAATACCCTCTAGTC
Source organism: Carybdea cf. marsupialis auct. non (Linnaeus, 1758) (assembly GCA_010016065.2). NCBI lineage: Eukaryota > Metazoa > Cnidaria > Cubozoa > Carybdeida > Carybdeidae > Carybdea > Carybdea cf. marsupialis auct. non (Linnaeus, 1758). The sequence continues at coordinate 39,687 of JAAAKL020000111.1, forward strand.
AAAATACCTTGATAGTACTCCACAGCTACCAATAACCTTTGGTCAGATGGACAGGCTAGATGGCCTTCCATCTAAAATTAAGGCACAATATCATTGACTAGACAGGTTGAAATGTCTACTGATACAAGACTAGCAGGTAGTGTGGCAACTAAAGAAGAAAGATATGTTATGTAACCAAGGCTAACAGTAATCTAGCCCCAGGCTTATATATTAGACCTAGTGGCATAAATTTACACCTATGTATCATGTTGACCTTTCTCTTCCTGATACTACATGACACTTAAATGTGTCTATTAACGTACTTTTCATCGTAAACATATGTCAGTGACATCTTGTACTCAAAGGAGTATAAAATTAAAGAATTCATGCCCTGTAGAATGAACTTGTATGCCAGTAGGATAAATATAATCAAAGTAAGTCAAACATCAGGTATATCTAGGAGCCACAACTTGTAAACATGTATAAACTGATCTGCCCTTTGACCAGAGTTCCCAAGCTAAAATTTCAGTTTTACACACAGATACTACAAAATACAGGGCAAACAGTCAAACTCAGCAGTACAATGACAAATTGGCAGTAGGTACTGACATGGAAAATTTGACACTGTCTTGCAGGAACTGACGTATATGAATTTCTGTCTTTACATTTATTTCCAGGAATGACCAATTCAAATAAATTATTGCATGATATACCGTGCATCTATTTCAACAAAACATTTTGCCAATGGTGTCACATTCTGCAGGGATGCTACTTGACATCTGTGACAACAAATGCTGCTTGTATGCATGCTGTTACCCGAACATTATAAGCTGAATGATAAGTTAAGTTGGATACATTTCAGCACTGAGAGTTGGATATATTTCTTTAAACAACCAATCAATATTTTGATATGGCTAAAATGAGCTTATAAACCTTTTGACATTGGCAAAGAAACAAAATGGTTTGATATTTCTGCAAAAAGAGAGCAATTACATCACAATCTCTATATATGAAGGCGACCCTGTGATCAACAGTGTCACATTGCCCTACTAAAGACTGAAGTATTTAATGACTTGGAGGGCAAAACATCATATATAGAGAGATGTCTCACTCAATGAATCATGTTAACAAAAGAAATTGTTAGCCACACCAGAACATAATTGTTCAGTCAAAATATATTATTACTCTTATGGAGGCAAGATGGTTTCATACATGGAGGAAATCTGAATACCGTAAAATTTATACAAAACAATGAAGTTAAAGGTTCACAAAACTAAGTCACCAATTCCTTACACAACTACTTTCCAGTTTGTGCGAAGCTTTCTGCACCATGACTTAAAACCATTGTTGGGATTAAACTGCTCTTTCTTAGAGTTATTGAATATTATTACATTGCTAGCACCGTGTGGACCATCAGCATCAACCTGCAACAAAAGACAACAAGGATTAATAAAATTATAGTTACAGATACAATACAGCATCTGAACCTCCAATAAATGAAGGTAAACAAAAGCACATGATTTCAATTCAAACAGATGCCAATACAATGTACATAGATTCTATCGACTATAAAAGGGCAAATGGGCTGAAATGTCAACGGAGAGGGTGTGAGTCTTATATATCTTTTCACATACCAACATGTTGGATCAAATAATAGTGCTCCCTATAACAGTTGAGACTGATGTATTAGACGTAGGTATCTCAGCCTCTCTCCACAAGGAGGGATGCACTGTCCCTTTCTTCTTTTTTTCTTTTCTTTTTCTCCATTTAACCTCCACTTTAAAGTGCTCTATGCTCAAGTGACAAGTCCCATGTATATGGGCACAGTCAAACCATTAAATAAGACCGGGTGCCCTTCCTGACAACACCAATGGCCCTTCCTGGATTTGAACCCTGACCCTCTTGATCTAAAGACTAGGAACATATCCACTAGACCACAGTGTCCCTTTCTTTTCACAAACTCTATATGCAGAGGAAAAGTGATGATGTCACAAATCAAAAGTTTTGGCAATAGGACAGTTTGACTCCAGATATCTGAAAGCAACCCTAGAAAAGGCTGTTTCTCAAAATACGAGACCTCTAGGCCCTAATGTATATAGTCCTTAAACTAGAGGCTTTTGAATCTTAAAAATCTCTTGTCAAAACTTTGTTATTACTCTTGGTTCCTTACGTTAGGATCCAGCATCAAATAACAAGCTTTTGTTAAAGAGATTTAAAACTTCGAAACCTGATATCTCAGTGTTGGGAAAAGGCAAGACTCTCGATTTTGGCCATTGACGTTCTCACTAATAAGGCTATATGAATATTGAGTATTTTTTTCCATAATTCAAACATTTTTAAAATTGTGATGTCACACTTTCCTTCCACATTCAATCCAAAAAGACCGCTTTTCAATGAAAAAGAGGCTTATGCTCAAGAAGTGATCAGTAAGTGTCACCACTTCTTAATAAATACACAATTCTGATTGGTGACTGATTACCAAGATACCAACAACAAAGCAGTACACAGCTTTCTGCTGTATTGAGAATCCAAAGCAGTCATTGTACAAAGATATGTTAATGTCATGCATAATTAGTTGAATCATGTAAAGGTTGTATGGGGCTGTCATTTAACCTTTTCAATGTCATTTGGGGTTTTGAGACTTTCAATGGGCACATCTTCCTTACTACTAAACTAGCTCACTCCACTATCAGCCTCTTATCAAGTGGTTGACGAGACTGATTCAACTGTGGGTCAAATGGCTATGATTAAATGCTTCTTCAGCCATAGAAATAAGGTTCACAGCTTTCTGGTGGAAGAGTGTTTACATTACAAAAACATATCAGAATCAAAGATTTGGGTTATTATAATAGAAGGAGGCATCCATGTGAAGGTATGATAAAGAAAAAGCAAGCAACAATTCCAAAAACTTCAACATTTAAAGATAGGGGCCAATGCAAGGATGGACCAAGCATTCACTTGGGCAAGCAAGCCCCTCACACAACTAGTCCTTGGCAGTAGGCTTGGACAGGCCTGAGACTGTCTTGGGCAGTTCATAGGATCCTGTCATTAGTTTAAAGTTTTGAAAAATTAATGGTTGGGAAAATTAAAAGCCTGCCAAACAGTTTGACAAAAGTACATGTAAACAGATTATGATAGGAAGGGAAATCACAAGATGGATGGGTACAAAATCGTCTAAAGTGGATTCATGCATGCTGTACATACATTGCTTAGGCTATCTTTGCTTTATGTACATGCTTTACATGCTTTGGTACTCCTGCGTGTGCGTATACCGGTACCGGTGCTGAGAGACATTGCCTATACATACCAATGGCCTAGCCTTACAATAAAATGTATAATAGAATTTCTAGTTCTTCCTTTAACTTCACTATCACATAAAACTTATAAGGTTACCGTATCTACTCCACAGCATAGAAAATATCAATGCTGTAGAACGAACTTAAATTAAATTCTTTTCTTCACGTTCAGTTGGGTTCAATTTACACACAAGAGTACATTTCGATGCCTTCTAGCAGAGTCGAGAACATGCAAGTATACATCATGTACTTATATGATAAGTTTGGCCATTCAAGGTTGTTTTCTTTAGATGTCGAGATTCAAAATTCAAGATCGTAAAAAAGTAAAAATGGGCTGTTGGGTGGCGCTCGCTTTTCGGTAGATCCGAGCAAGAAAAAGAGAAAAAAAGAAGAACTTGTTCTCTTTGTAAGGTGTGATGTGTTGGGTGCTATTAATAATACGTATCTAAAGGTTAATTCCTTGGATAACTATCCTTAGCAACCGAAATGATAGTGTAAACAACAGCTTACCTGAGCCATAGTTCCTGGCGCCATGTTTTTAAACTTTCAAATTGATAGCCTCGCTTTCAAGACATCTATCAAAAACATAGAGCCTCCCTTTCTCTCTTCTCTTCCAAGTTGTATTTGCTGATTATCCTGTTGGACTCATTGTAAGTTATTTATATCCAGTTTCATATGCCAGTAAACGAGGGAAAATGTGGTGTTTAACCTTGCAACATGAAGTATAATCCTTCTACCCCAACTTAATGGCTATATGAGTGGTTTTCATAAAGGATTTTGGTATCAAATGTGTTACGTCGTCACTACCTTCGAAGTCAATGCATCTTGATATTTGGCCTTGGTTCAGCTCGAAACTCGTTTCGGCTGTTGTTTCGTGTCAGATGTGCCAGATCTGTAAGACGTTACCCGAGCAATACTGTAACGTAGCGTTAATGTGCCGAGGCTTTTCGTTTCTTGACTGACCAAATTGTTTTGACTCACTTTGCGTCAAAATAGCGCCATTTCAATACTAGTACACGTGATCAGATTATGTTATCGAATTTTATCAACGATGTGTGTCAGAAATTGACATTAATGTGTTATATGCACAATACGAAGGTTCTGAAAAATCAAAAGCTATAATCCAGCAGTTTTAGCAAATGATTGACACCGTTTATAAATGACTTAACATCAAAGATCCATGGCTACTCATGATATCAAAAATTTTTGATGAGTCTTCCCAACAGTTAGATTGTGTAACTATATGTGAATATCTTGCAAAATGCTGTGTTGCCGGAGACCTGGGGGACAATAATGTAGATAGAATGAATTTTCTATGGTCCTTGGTCCGGGTGTATGAAGGTAGACATAGCACGAGGTAGTGGCTATGTGCTATGTCTATACTAGATCGTGCTATAAGTAGATCAAGCTATGGTCTAAATGTATAATCACCCTTGTTCTATGCCCACTTCTAGATGGATGTACATAGACCAAGCTACAGTGAAGGAAAGTAACTAACAGAGCTGTGAACGACAGGTCAATGCTCACAGGTTTCAATGATAAATGAAACAGCGTGTTATTATTACTGATTAGATAAATGAGTGAGACGTAGGACTTTTTTGGTTACCTTTAAACCTTCGGGATCAGATCATTTGAAGGGAAATGCATTGTCTGCTTAGTGTTATCTGAGTGATGATGTACTCCAAATGTGCCTTCTAATCAGCAACATATGCCAAGATTTGAGATCTTATTGTGTGTTTATTAAATGTATATACTCAACCAGCAATTAAATGAACACTGCCTACCTTTATTTTGCTGCAAGTATGATCAGAAATCCATGTGGTATACTTGAAACATTATCTTGATCTATGACAAATACTTAACCAGAATCCTGTTGTAAAGTAATGGACACGGTGGATCTACTGTTGACCACGGCCTGAATGATGCTAAGTATTTTTCTGTCCATGGTTCCTTTACTTTTCTAAACCATCTCGTAGCAAAGTATCCGGGGATTCAACTTCTTCTATAAATCTATATCAGTAATAACCTGCTAGTTATTTAGTTTCTTGTATGGATAAACCATCTCGTAGCAAAGTATCCAGGGATTCAACTTCTTCTATATATCTATATCAGTAATAACCTGCTGGTTATTAAGTTTCTTGTATGGATAAAATTCATCCTATGTTCTTGTTTCTCCTGCATCACACAGATTGATGAATGTGACCATGCTTGTAACTCAAGAGGATTGGTCTGTGATTGTACTACGTGTAGGTAGACTGATATCGATCAGTCTAAGTAAAAACACAAGTTTTCCCTTCACAAGGTAGATCAAGCTAAGGAAGATCAAGCGATGAAAGCTATTATGCATATGGTATAGCATGAGCTACCTTGTCTAAGTAGCTCGATCTAGGGGCAGATTGAGAGCTCAGCTGTTTTTATACAACTGGTCCCTGATATAGAGAGGAAAAGTAAACAATGTTGTTATGTTATCCCGCCAGCAGCTCCTCAAAAGATCAAGAGCAGTTGTGAAGTCCTCAGGAGATACCACAGCCCACAATTTTGACCCTTACTCCTTAATTGTATAGTGCTGTGACAGGGCCCCTCCATCTTGAGGCTTCTTACTCTGGTGCTGATTGGTATGCTTTATATGGACAGCTAACATCTGTTTTGATGTTTCACTGCTGGCCACAGGCCATCCTCTCTTTTTAATCAAATAAAGAGTGATGCCTTCTCTGCTGCTTGTTGTAGACCTTTTATCACCTGCTTCAATCTATTTGGCTGCATTCGGAATCTTTCTCGAAATATTCTCATTACACCCTTATCTACAGAGCCCTGGCATCCTACAGCAAAGTGGTAGTATTCTGTTTTCTATTCCTTCTCGTAATAGGCGTCAACCAGTTCTACATGTCTTCTTTCTTTTCGCATCTCAGCATCTGATATATCATCTTCCCATGGTAGGGTTAGCTCCAACAAAACGATGTGCTCCTTTTGAACATTCCACACAAAAATTCCATGTTTTCTATTATTTAGGGTTGGACATTTTTTCTTCATACTAACACTTTCCAACACTACCTCAGTGACCTTCTTTATGGACACTTATTTTCTTATGGAAACTTATCTTCTTCCTCACCTCTATTGTTAGCACTTTCCCTTCATTAATTTCCCTGGTCATCTCCTCTGAATGTTTAAAAACACTGAAAGCACCTGGTCACCCAGCTATTTTTATGTGTCTTTGCTTTGCCCATGTTATACTCAAAAATAGCCAAAACAGTTCATGGTTGTGAAGCAAAATACCCTCAAATTGTTGTCTGATTGTACTTTTAAGTTGAAACTTTGACAAAATATTTGGCATAACACTTCCTTTAGTTACACTTTAGGTAATTTCAAATATGATGTTAAGCACTTTTCAAGGTGGCATTGGTGCTTGACTTTCAGCAACACCATGGAATTTATAGATTAATATTTTTACTTTCTAGGATTCAAGAAAAAATATATGATTTTCTTTTAGTACATGCTTTTCTCAAATTATTATACATTACACACCACATTTCAATTCCTCATCCTCTTAAGTGGTAGTCTATTAAATTTATAATTGACCTGTTTGATTATGCAATAATTGCAGCAATTTGTTCATCAGTTTTAGTATACTGTAAGTGACCAACAAACTGCTTTCCATACATGCAAAATGGCATCTAAGTGTAGTCCTCCCTATTTTGACAACATTTTTGTTGGTTGATAACTCAAAACTAACTTGTCATATATCACCCAGACTTTCCGAGTTACTTGTTTCACATGTATCGATACCCTGCCAAAAATTAAAATGTTACATATTTTGCAAACTTAAGTTTAGTATGGGATGCTCCCCTAAGAAGAAGGTGATGGTGATGGTTTTTCGATTTTATTACTCGTTTAAAACCCTTATGACTGAATTTGAGATGCCCAGGGTAGAGACATGGCTAAATTGGAGCAAGATAAGTATGTTGCAATGTTATTTTCCATGTCCCAGTACAGTCTGTGTAATGCAGGGCTATTTATATGCAGGGTTCAAGATAATGTATTGTGATTCATGAACTGTTTTCTGAACATAGCGATCCAGTTCTCACTTTCACAAGATTGTTTCCCAAAAGTACATCAGAGATGCCATGATTTAAAAATGACAAGACTCATTACCCCAGTTGACACAATCTCCAAATCTGTTTCTCATTAAAACATACGTCTTGAAAAGGAACACAAAACAAGGCACTTTAAGAACCTCATGATCCCAGAATGCAATTTCATTATCTAATCAGAAACAACGATCACAGTAAACAGATTTTCTTCACATTTTGTCTTACTCGTCAGTTGTTCCATTCATCAGATCAGTTTGCATTCCCTTATTTTGTGTATATTTTGATTTATTTTTCATGGTGTCAAAGGCTCCTACTGCAATGTCTTATCAGAACAGGTTGTGAGCACCCTTAAAATTTAGGAGAAATGCTGAAAAAGCTTCTGTAGTTTTGCTCTCACCCCCCAACCCCCCCTCCCACAATGCACCTGTTTGACCATTTGGAATGGTGCACACAAATGCCACTAACATGAATGCTGAATTCCAAAAAAGTTCTTTCCTCTGTAGTGCCCACTTATTCTGCAAGAAAACACTATCTGCCAACAAAGTATGCATAAGGGTGCTTTTTTGTCTTGTATCAAGCCCGGTGCATGTTTGTTTGTGTCATGAATTCCATTGAATCTTGTGAGTTCACTTGTGTTTGACGGTTGCATCAAACAGGTAGGTTTTTGTTTGTAAATGCCAAAATCAGCAAAAGAAACTGGTTAAACTTGATTGAACATGTTGCAACGATCTTTTTCTCGAACAATATCTCGATATTTTCAGACAAATCATTGTATTGTTTTGTGTTCCCAGAGCCATTGTGGGTCTTTTAAACTTCATAATTATGAAGACTCACAGGGGGCACATATCTATTTCCTTTGCAGGCTACTAGGCCTTGGCTTGATATACATTCACAAAGTACATACAAATTTGTCAATGTGTATGCAATGGTTAGTCAGTGAGCCAAAATATGCTGATGTATTGTTCTCTTATCATCTAAGCAATAAATCACTTAATTGTTTTTTGCTGTATCTCTACTATTAGAGTTGTGCCGTTTAGTACACTAGTCACCAGTTCATTTTAAATGTAAGGCCTTGGGAGCTTATTTATTACTATTCTTTGCATTACCGTATTGCGTTATGTCAGTACCTTGCTGTACCATAATATCCTTTAGTGTGAGTAAAACCGTTAAAACCATCCACCTGTGGAATGTACAGGTCTGACTTTGGCATACAAGCACAGACTTTTCCTGCCAATAGAGAACTTACATTAGATATTATTAGGCTAGGGAATTACATCAAGGCAGATCTCAGATTTTGGAATCCTCTGGCATAGGGTTCATAATGCCACACCCAGTGGAAAAATCTACTATTCATACACATCCTATGTTTCAAATGGTGCAAAATGGATAGTGCATGTGAGTGATAACAGGTACATAAACCAAGTAGAAAGGTGTTCTTAAGTGACGGGATGAAATGATATGCCAGCTTTCTGTTTGAAAGCAGTGATGCAGAGTGCAAAGATTCCTTTGTTTTGACCTTGAGAATTGGGGTTGGGGCTTCATCAGAATTGGACAACTCATTTTGGGGCATTGCTGATATGCAGTTGTTTGCCTAATAAACACAAAAGGAGAATATCCCATATGCAAGTATGTTGCCATACCAAATTGTAGAAGTATCAACGATGACTATTTATATTTATTTCCTTGTGATTCGTAGAAGGAGATCCGCCCACTCTCAACATGTCTGATGCGGATGGGTGAGTATATGAATGTTGTTTTATTTATAGACTGCATTTTATGATACATATGATTTTGAGTTATCACTGTTCTTCCAGATATTGCAAGGCCTTGACCAGAAGCATCCATAATAAGGCGTGTGTAGTTTAGATTTAAATGAAAGGGATACCTTGAATAGAATATGTTGGGTTGTTTGTTTCACAAAATGCATTGATTATACTGGGCCCATTATTCTGGGCATGCAGGTATTTTTTTGCACGTTGCTCTGGGTTTATTATCACCACTTGTTATATACATATAATTATTTATAGATACATAAACACTAACAAATTTAGATCCCGTTAGATACTGCTGAAGATCTCTATAAATCAAGGTAGAGCCTGATACTTCTAGGCAGTAGTTAAAAGGAGAAGTGAAATCCTGCTGTTACCTTAGGATTTACACCCTATCTGCTACCGTTCTTAACACTGTCAATTTTATATATGCCTGAGTACCTACATATGGAAATGATACTAATCAAGCTTAACGCTAATCAGAAAAGGAACTAGGTTGCTGCTGGTGGTGTTAAGAATTCTGCATGGATCTCTTCTGGATTGCCAACTGCACTATTTCACTATTTAGATGTTGAAATGCTGCTTTGGGCTAGGGGATAAGTTCCTTGCCTTCAGATCAAGAGGATTAGGGTTCAAATCCTGAAAGGGCCATTGGTGTCAGCAGGAAGGGCATGCAGTCGTAAAGTGTTCTATGCTCCAATCAAGCCCCATGTACATGGACAACGCCTTAGCCCCTGCAAAGGGGAGTGCTCATTGTTAAAACTGCATCATCAATGCGATCATGTTTTTCAAGATGGATATATGTCGCTTTTATATAACAAATTAATAAGAATAGAAAAAACTATTTATTTGTCAGGTAAATTCTGTGTTACACGGTAAACAAGAATCAACAGAAATTCGGTGAAGATAGTTACACTGTCACAAAAGAACCTGTTTGTTGCAATAGTTTTACACCATGGTGTAAAGCTTACATAGAGAATGCAGATGTGATACAGTGTTCTCCAGTGATGAAATCAAGCTCCCTCTTCTGAAATACGTTGAGGATAACGAGCAATCCGGAATCGAAATCTTAATCTGAGGAGACAAATCACAGATTTATCGTTCTCAGCCTTGTTTTATTGTTATACATGTTAGTTAATGTCATAAGGATTGACTTCGGTTCATGTAACACTTTTGACGGTATATCTCAGAGATTTTCTATAATAGCTGTATCATTTAGAAAGAGTTATTGCAAGTTATTGGTGTGGGACTTTCCCTGTCTACCTTGTTTACTTGCCTATTATGTGTTCCAAGCGAAAGATGCTCAGTTAATGATATGCTAAAGAATGAAGTTTAGTTATAGCTGTTACGACGTAAACCTTTTGCAGAGGAAACTTTTAAATACAATTTCAGCAATTCCCTGATATTGCAACCATTTTCTTTTAATTAGGTTTGCATGATATAAACATTTTGAGAGAGTATAACGCCCCCCTCCCCCCCCCCCCCAAAAAAGGCTCATTTTCCCGAAGTAATGCTCGGAACGGCATGTAGCTTTGTAAGCTCAGTAGGTTTTCTTGCAAAACTAGTGGAACCCACCCTCGCAGGGCAATTGAGAAAACAAAAGAATAAACGGCTCTTGTTTGCTGTCTCCATGATTTATTCCTCCTTCAGACGTGCTACATCGTCAGTTGGTTTATTTTGATATTAGATTTTTGTTTTCAGCAGCTTTAGTTATTATCTCAGGGTGTAGTATTTTCCCAGTTAATCTGCATTGCAACCACATCCCGTCAATGTGGTGTCTAAAGCAAGTTTGTGGCCAGATTGCTAAAAGCATGTATGGGTGTACAAATTCTTACTGCCCAAAATCCCAAATATATTTAATGCAGAAAGGTTATAATAATCGCCCAGGATGCATTTACCTTGGCCATAAAATAGAATCCCGCATATCAGATCCTATTTAATTTTATCGTGCACAAAATCCTCTTCGAGATTTGCTGGACATGTTTCAGTTTTTGGAGAACCGATTATCCCAACCCTACACTGCCGTGCCTGATTTCGCAATAGGTATCCATTTAGTGTGTTTCTTAAGATGCTCCAGTGCACCAGGTACCCAAATAGCGGGAGAGGTCGTTCTAAAATTGTAGCTAGGATTTTGATGAACAGATAAATACAGGTAGATAAATATGCACTTTCCAACGGGTGGAGTTGGTAAGATTATCATAAATCGAGGATGCTAGTGGTCTCGTCTTTGCAACGTATTGAGGTCAAAATACATAGTAAAAACTGCTATCGGAAATTGTTTTACGTCTTCATACCAAACAATGGACAATAAAGCCAGTAGATTCTGCCTATTACTTGGCCATCACCTTGATAGTATAATGTACGCAACTGATATTCGTAAGACAACAGTCGTTTAAGAAAATTTGTTGCCTTCGTTTGGAGTCGATACCTTTAAATCGGCTATTTTGTTATTCTTATCATATCTGTTACTACCACATGTTTTCTTGTTGGGACTTTTATCGTTCTTGCATTTGATGTATAGGAACTTTTGGGGTCAACACACCTATATCGAATATGTTAGAAGGAGTTCTTTATTGACTCACCCTACCTGCCGTATTTGTTTCTTTTAGAGATGATGTACCACAGGTCACCTCTGGTGGTGAAATGGACATTGACGTGGCTTTGCAGGAGGTCTTAAAGAATGCTCTGATTCATGATGGACTCGCAAGGGGACTTCATGAAGCGACTAAAGCCCTCGATAAGAGACAGGCTCCCTTATGTGTTTTAGCTAATAACTGTGATGAACCAATGTATGTAAAGTTGGTAGAAGCACTATGCCAAGAACACAACATCAACCTTCTCAGGGTAAGTTTGTCTGTACTCATAGTATGAACAGTATCGTCTAGCCTATCAGGCGACATTATTTTGTGACATTTTTTCCCCTTCCTCCAGTGTTATCGATGCCGAACCACAATACAACGGGAGTGATCCCCCAAAGCCTTGTACTATCCAACGCTTTAATGGTGACTTTAAGTTACGTTTCCGAAGCCTTTAAATTTCCAAGTCAGATATCTATTAATAAATCAACGTACTTTTGAATCTCCTTACTGTAGTTACGTAAATACTTATGAATACTCGCTATTGATCAAAAACAAATAACTAGCCAGCCGAACCCATCTATGTAAATATAGTCGTTATCTATGTCGGTACATCACTAACAGTAGCTTAACTGTACAGTAAAGCGAGGATACACAGGTAAGCCCAGCAACAAAAACAGGGTTTCTTTCCGATTGGGCCTTTAAAGAGTACATACGCTCTTCCGGTTGGTGTATCTTATAAGTTCATGAAAGTGTACTAGTGGGTAGAGTGAAAGGAATAAAACATATGTACGCTTTCCCCCAAAAAAGTCCTAGTAGGATCATTGATTTTTACCCTCATTTTGGCATGACGGACAATAGTTCCCAATCAATCAGTACATGGAAGATATAAATGCAAGTAGATCGTTTTATACCTTTGTTCATAATAAAGGCATATTAAACGTCCGTTACCTACAACAACTTAAAGCCTTTCGTTTAGAATCTACATAATTTTAAAAAAAGAAGCGCCTCACATATGGAGAGGGAGGGCTAAAGTTTTCGGAGAGCATACAACTAGGAGGGTGTCTTGGCAAAGTGCACAAAGCTGTACTAGGGGAAGGGGTCAAGGATCACCAAATTTGGAGCATACGTCCTTTTGAATGACCCCCATTCGAAGATTGTTAGAACGGGCGTCGTACTTTGTAACTTAGCAAGAAGTGATACGTCAAATGAATAGGAAATCTCTCGTTGAGATGGGATGGGTAATAAAGTTCTGTTAAGCTTTTTACTAATGAACACCTTTGTATCAAATAGCTTTTACCCCCGTTAAAACCTGGATACCTATACCATGAACCGGGCCTAAAGCAATGAAGTTGTTTCTGCCAAGGCTCGAGTAACCGCTTATATGGCCGTTCGTGCACTATGTCCGCACAATCAGATAGTCGGAGATGTCGGGAAACTGAAAGTTCTGACCAAAGAAAACTAGTTGAGACTTTGTGACAGAGACTTATTTTTGTATTGTGAAAAGTTTAATATATCTTTTTGGAGACCAAAAGCACTTTTTGCCCTTGGGAATTGTCCGACTCGCTATGGCCATATACGGCACCAACGAGGGCGTCGCGTTATCGTTGCTTCAAAGCTGGCACAGTTTGTCCCCAAGAGGTTATTTGTCCAACATATGTTTAGCGGAAGTAATATTTCTTTGCCGGTAGTTTTATAATGCAAACGACTTATTGTTCCAAAGCTCTTACTTATTGTCATGGAAAGGATAGGGACAGAAAGAAAGGCGGGGTCGATAGTGAGACGTAATGTTGTTGGATACGAAGAAGCACAGTAAGTTGTTAACAGGTTAAACTATCATCTCAGCTCCTCGAGTATAATGGATAATCTTGGTCAGCGATGTATTATTCACGTTTGTTTGACAACAAAGATTCAAGTATTTCGTTTCAATTACTTGACTAAACTTCCATGGCACACTAAGTCTTAAGCACTTCTTCTCAGCCCAAGTAGGTTCATGTTATTTCACATTTTTTTCAAATCGACATAACTACTAAATTGTAAAAGGGGAATTTCTAGCTAGCGTATTACTAAGCAAGTGATACTCCTTACAATTTCCAGAACAAATCTTCGGTTTAATACGTGCATTTTACTATTGTGCTCCAGGTTGAGGATAGCAAGAGGTTAGGTGAATGGGCTGGACTCTGTAAGATCGACAAAGAGGGCAATGCCAGGAAAGTCGTCGGCTGCAGTTGTGTAGTAGTCCGGGTAAGTTTCAAAATAGTTTTTTTCCCTGCTTTGATGTGCATTGATATAACGTTGGTACATGCTTTCATCTATACCAATTATGTTTTTACTTTGGTCTTTAGTTCTTGAATTAATGTAAGTGTAATTGCAGCTACTTACAGTAGGAAAAAGGAGAAATCACAATAAGCAGGTAGAGTGAGTTTATTATTTACTGGATGTAGCTAATATTGGAAATGAGTGGAATAGCTTAGATCTTTGAGGTCATTTGTGCTGTGGATGTTTTGGAATTTAAGACACTGTGGAAAACAAAGATGACGCTGAAGGTATACCGATATATATACTTAGCCGTCAGAAGCAAAACGAGTCAAGTATTATCGAAAACTCATAAAGCTTTGATCGAAACGGAATATTTTAGATTTCTCTGATAATGGTAAAAGGTTGCTCAGTCAGAAGCAGACTACTTTTGTTAGAGACAATATATCCAGTTAATGAAGGAGCGAGAATTTGGCTGGAGTAGTTCTTCTGTACTTCCAATCTCTTCAGTACTTCGTAAAGATTAGGTATTGTTGCGTTCTTAAGACACGTATAAGAAAAGTAACATGGACCTATTAACAGTGCACTAGACATTATTACAAAGGTTACTAGGCGCAGAGACGAGAGTATTTTATGGAATCCCCATCTCTGGGGAGATAGGTACGCTGTCTATAAATAACCTTTCGTTGTTTTTCATATCCAGTTTTGGTAAGTAACTTTTAAGTGAATAGTTTAAGTACATCATAATCGGGAGTGAGGATCACGCCAGTTGCACTGTGACATCCAATAGCAGGGTCGTTTTCCGATGATGACAACAAGCTCCCTCTTCTGAATGTGGTTGAGGACAACGAGCAATCCGGAATCGAATTTTTTTCTGAGGAAAACGGTGCTACCATTGTTCTACAATAATGCGTTGCTTATAAACGTAGAGTAGTTTCCGTTTTACACATGTCACACAAGTCCCTAGTGCTCTGGGATACAAGCAGACACTGCCACGACAACTGATATATTTCGTAGCGAAAGTTATGTTGATCCCCAATATGATGTACACTGAACGGACAAAGATCACTAGATTATGGCGTTATTTTTACCGTTTTTACCTTGCTGTTGCCTTTTTCTCGGTTGATATGTAACAAGCTTTATTATTCTCTTGGCAGGACTGGGGTACAAAGAGTGAAGCTCAAGACGTTATCAACGAATATTGTAAGGCCAAAGCCTCCCAATGAATGTAAAATAAGTTGTGAAAAACACGCATTAAAAATTGAAATTCCAGTGTAGTGTTTTTGTTGTTTCGTTTCACACCAGCCTGCCTTGTACGCGTGAGCAAAACGGCAATTGCTGTAATTGAGCTGAATCCTGCGGCACAATCACAAGAGAACAGGTTTTGATAAGCAGCAAAAGTGCCTGAAGAGAGAAGTCTCGTGTCTGCCTACTGTTTAGTAGAAGAATAGTATTTTCCCTGCAAAAATGTATAATTGTACAACTATTGTCACAGGCGTTCATAGGAAAGCGACCTAAAATGAAGGGTAATGCGATGCACGTAGCATGCCTCTTGGAAATGAAACTCTGTAGACTTAAGAAACCGTTCCCAGAAATTGGAGTAACAAGTTGAATTACCAACTTGCGACTTGCTTGCAACACGGGGATCGTATCTGATCATTTTTTCAAATCATGTAACTTGTAACCCGTAGTTTGCTGCTTTTTTAAGGGAACGGCACTTACTAAAACAGAAGGGGAAAAGAAGAGACAGCTTTAAAGAGGTTTTGAGTACGAAAAGCCAGAGCAGGCTGAACAAGTTTCATTTTGATGAGTACATACAGCGGGAGACAAAGTAAACAAAGCGTCTAGAACAATAGTTATGTGGTCGACACTTTAACACGAGTCTGAAGATTCCTAATACCATCGTACTTGGTTGAATCTGATCTCATACAACTTCGTCTCCAGGCCTGTATAACAGTGTTGATGATTGACCATACTACTAGCTCTAAAGTAAATCACTTTATAGTCCAGGGGTTGGAAGGTCGAACCTTGAACTAAATATGCTAAAGCCATATTTGATACCGTTCGAAGCGCAATTTTATGTAGTTTTACCAGAAAAGAAACTCCGATAAGTCCTCCTGGGGAAAATTTTTTATGGGCTTTAGAGTAGGGGGCGCTAAATCACGAAATTTGACAAAGAGTTGTACTAAAACACTGCCTGCAAGTAGCCCTTGCTATCTTATTCATCGTATCTATTGTAGGTGAGTGTGTTATTATGGTGGAACAAATACTAGGACGTGCTGTTTGAAAGATTGCTACTTAATTTAACTGATATTCGTGTTTATTAAGTACCAAAACGTCAGAAAATCTGCATGAGTTACAAAATCTAAATACGAGGCAAACAAATCGTCCAAGCATAATTTCTCTTTAAAATTTGATTATTTAACTTAGATATATGTTGAAGTGGTATTACGTGAAATAGTTAAGATATGCAAAATCATAGGGTAAATTCTATGAGATGCCAAAATGCCCAGAATAGTTTATCAAAGCAGGGTGTCTTCCGAATTTTTTGTAGACAAATCTCGTCCAGATACGTTTTGTTTTAGTCTGATATTTTCTCATAGCAAAATAGATTTTGTTGCACCAAATCATATTTGCACTGAATGTAAATATAGTTATTTTATCAACTTGACCTATCCTTGATAAGCTTTGACATGATTTTGTTCGTAGTGTTGTTTGCCCGTCTTGTACGGTAAAACGCATTCGAACACATAACATCAAACAGGCTTTAAATGACTAACCTCTGCAAAAACCTTAGAATTAGAAGAATGTACATTTGTACAGTGCCCACAATGTGGCACCTACTGATGGTAAAGGAACTTTTCATGGCATGGGCACTATTGCTGTTGCAAAACCTGGCCGCTCTTCCAAGAAGTCTCCAGTTGTCAGGGGTCTCTTATTGAAGGTGCCCATTGAGCTGTCCTATGGTTTACAGTGGCATTCATTAGACTTCTCTAGTTCCATTCGTAGGCAACGGCCAAGTTGCTCTGGTTTTATTCAGCATGCATTTTCTGCATAATATCGCCTCTTTTCGAGGTCAAATGTATTTTTTCTTCCCATAATTGACCTTCAGTCATGTGATGAGACCTGCATCGGCTTAACGCTTTTGTTCGTACAGCAGAAATTACGGAAACTTAATATAGTTGATACCATGCATCACGTTTGACCAGCCGTTGTGGGTGAAAGCAACATGTATCAGTATGGAAAAAAAACCTGAAGTTTGTTTGTTGCCTAGGTGGAATTTAAACCCTGATGAACTTCATGGGTAGCATAAGCATGATGACGAGTGGTTCTGGCCTTCAGGAAGTGCTGGCAGAAGTGTATGCAAAGAATGCTGTTTCTCATATTATGTCTGGGAAGGCATTTTTGCTAGCACTAAGATGGCAGATCAAAATCGAGCCAGCAATAATGAATACGTTGTTTTCAATAATTAGTGGCTCTCAAGAAGAACCAGTAGAGGCATGATCACAGATGTCTGTCGAGGATGCATTCTGTAGCTTTCTTGACAGTCCATCATTTGACAATAAAAACATGGAGCTGTTATCATGAGTGGATCTTCAGAAGAACCTAGAGGCATTGAAGGAATACCTTCAAGGAAACATATCGAGCAGCCAATCTGTGGATACAATACCCTCCACTTTATTTCCAATAATTAAGGTAGTCACAGGAGCTGAGCACACTGGGAGTAGGCACCTCCATCTGTTTACCGTGAAGAGCATGCTGAATCTGTTTGAAGCATCTGGTCACGGGCATTATGCAAAAAGCACCAAACAGCGGCCAACCCGTGTTCGTACCAGTGTTTGGTAGAGAATGGGTACCATGCCATCAGAGGAAGTGATCGCTACTGGGCAGGACTTTAGCCTGACCTTGTGATTGAACAGACCATGATGAGATCTATTAAGAGTCGCGGTGGATTGACTAATGGCCGAGGAATTGCAGAAAGTGTAAGACATTTCTGGGGAATAACTGTTCATTGCGCTGAAGTTCATGGTGTCAGGTCATGCCTGACCCAGCTGACAATTTCTTCTTCTGAACAGCATGCCGAAATGAGATCAGCCAGGAAGGTCATTGATTTACAAATCAAAGATTTGTAAATAGTACGGCAGTGGTTAAGTCTCCATTCCCCATTCGCAGGGACAGAGAAAGAGTTCAGATCGCTAGCAACTGGTAAAGAGAGTAGTATAAACTGTGACCAGACTTGGGAAATTGGCTACAAACTCCAACTTGGATTGAAAGAGGTGTACTTGAGTGAATCAAAGATAAAGTGAAGCAGTAGAATTGTATCTCTGGAATCGCTCTTTAAGAGTGTACAGATCAGAATGTCCTAATGCAGCCTGTTGCACTTTTTACTCATTTGATTGCTATAGTACAGCAAGAGGATGCTTTCCAGTCATACTTTTGAGTAAAAGCTCACAACAGTTCCAATGTCTCTGTTTGATGGCTTTATGATGCGAAAACAAAGCAAACCAACTCTCAGAAATTTGTTTCTCAAAACCTTGAAGAAAGCTGATTTACCAACGAAGAAGGTCCTTGATGGCTCTGCACAGCTGCAGAGAGTGAGATGGCCGAATAAATGCACCTTTAGAGAAATGTGTGAAGCATATATAGAGTTTGTTTGAACGAACAATCGTAACTGCTGCACTATTTTCGATCGGTACGAGTAAGGACCTTCTGCAAAAGATCATGATTACCAGAGACAGTATGCAAAGAGAAGATCATTAGATGTACAGATCAACAGACCTACAAAACAAAGTGCAAAGGAGCAGAGAGGACTTTTTGTCTAACAGCGGAAACAAGACATTTATGACAGATTATCATGAAGAAGTGCATATAAATGAAAATGGTGCAGACGGAAAATTTGTGGAAAGTGTTGTTGAAACAGCAGCCAATGGGTCAAGTGAACGTTTTGTGGATGATACCAACCTGGCTGTTCTTCTCCATAACTTGGACTCCACCATGGCCAACTTAATATTCAATCCGGAGAGAGCTGACATATCATGGACCATTGGAGATGTGTGGCGAGACGCAGATTCTGCAGCTAGAGAACATATTCTCTTCCTTCACGCATGGACTGAATGTGACCCAAGGTCGGCAATCTACGCAAAAAGGAAAGAAAAGCCTATTTGACAGACTCAAATCTTCACAGGAAATGCAGATTCTCGGAGAATGTATCGGCAGCTACCAGTCGAGTCAGGACGATGTATCCAGTGCTGAAAAAAGGATGTCCATGATTATGTATGGGGGAAGGAACAGGGACATACTGACAAGGTTTCGGTAAGATTTAAATTCTACATACTTTATTTTAAAAAGACGTAATTTTGTGTTGGACATGGCTGCCATTGGACTTTTCTTACTTTAAACAGTTCCCTTAATCTTCATATAGATGAGAGAATCTTTGAGATGTAAAAATGACCAGGGCCAGTCAATCGGCTACAGCCTGGTTCCAGTTTCGCCAGCTACCTCTTCATTTTCAGTAAGCTCAAAGGTGTTTGAATTTCAAAGTGTTTTTGTTAAAATGATTCTCATTTGGTAAATGCTACGCTACTTTTCACAGGTACATTTAAACAACTTGGCTTCGTATATTAACTTTATTCTTAAAGGTTTCTATTAAAAGACAGTCTTAAAAGAAAGAAATCCATGAACGGAACGATTAGAAATTACATTGGAGCAGTTGCACAATTAGACAACAATTTGAGTATTAGTAGAAGTAATTTAAAGTATATTGAGTATTAATTCTAGGAAACCTATATTACTACTCCTTACATTGCAGTCAAAAGACATTCCTTGAAATGGCTGCTAGGCGTATTACGTGAAAAGCCTCCTCCGACAGAGAGAGCATCTGTGAGGACATCTACAAATAATGACCTGGAGGATCATCCGAATGTTGTACATGGATCCACAGGAATGGGGTTGGCAGTTGACAGATTTCAGATAGCAACCAGTCAAGATGCAGCGGTGGCCCTTTTAGATCTTCTGCAGTTCATACGAAGCAAGTGTAAACTGTCCAAGGGGGAAGGAATTGGCCTCAAGTGTGTTCAGTCATGTGGCGACTTTCGAGGAGAACCATGTCGTGATGCAGAGGTAGTGCAGTTCACGCTATTTTTGTTATTTACCAACAACTGCTTATGGTTCTACTCTCAGGTATTTGGCTTTTTGCATAAAATCTTAACAAATTCATTCTTATCTTCAACTTTTAGCGCTGCTAGAAAAGTTTTGTTTTGACTTATGGTGACATATTATTTGGGAATGTATTCCAACAAGAATTAGCCTGTAGTCCCGACCTCATTCTACAGTTCCTCTTTTTCCCCAATATCCCTTTTATGTTTCCATGTTGCCCTCTTCTTCCCAAAAGTAATGAGTCGAGGATAGAAGAAAGCAAGGCTGAACTAAAATAAGAGGTTCCAGAATATCTGCGAAAGATATCAAATGACTTGCTTGAGCAAGAAAATGATCACTAGATAATAATTACTTTTCTTTTTCCAACACGAAATTTCATCAGACACAAGCGAGGAAGCGATTGACGAGTTCCAAAATACCTTTGAAATTCTGGGTCAATTGTAGACAGCAGCATAAGAAGACAGTTTTCCTGTATGACATGGTTTAGATAGATTGCAAATGGACGTGTTATGTCACAATAAAAACTTGAAGCAATGTCTGGCGAACTTTTATTTTCAAAGAAATCATCATTTTTACCAAATCGGTTATTTATGTCTATTTTGGCACCTTATGGATAGTCTTGTGTGAGTTGGTTGACTTTTCAACGGCTATTTAATGTTTCTAATTAGGTAAAACGTTTTTACCGAGAAATTTGGAGTTAGCGAAATTTTGTCACTTCATTGGCAAATTTATTGCTTAGGTTTAGAAAACATATTGTAAATAGACAGCCTGTTAAATTTTTCTTCTTTTCACCATTTGCAGTAGATACTGTTGCTGTGCATGAAATTTGTTTTCCTGCACAACATAATTATCTATGTATTTTCTACCAAACCTGATATATTTATCCATTTCATACAATGTATGGTTTTGGTGCTGTTCAAGTGAGAAAATTTATTTAACGAGGTTTTAATCTTCATTTACATAAATCAGTTATACAGTGAAATTACGAAAGAGCCTCCCTATTCACTCTTTTTTCGTATTGACGCTTCATAGGCACATACTCTGGTTAACTTAAAAGGGACCCTTTCTACGAACATGTTGTAGTATTTGTTCCACCATTATAGCACACTCACCTACAATAGACAAGATGAATCAGCCGGAATAAGATAGCAAGGACCACTTGCATGCAGTGTTATAGTACAACTTTTTGTGAAATTTCGTGATTTAGCGCCCGCTACTCTAAGGGCAATAAAAAATTTTCCCCAAGAGGACTTATCGGGGCTTTTTTTCTGGTAAAACTAAATAAAATTGCGCTTCGAACGGTACCAAATATAGCTTTAGCATATTTAGTTCAAGGTTGACCCCTTTTTTGAGCTTCA
>JAAAKL020000112.1:0-60966 GCA_010016065.2 Carybdea cf. marsupialis auct. non (Linnaeus, 1758)
GGTAAACGTTAGAAATCGAATGGGCTGGAACAATAATCCTAACGCTCTTCAACTTAAATGGGCTCTTCGTTCCCTTTTGCAGAGAAATCTTATTGAGGCTCCAGCTTCTGCGAATTGTGTAGTCCAATATGAAGTTTCTGACACTCTCCAAGCACTAGCACTAAGCGAGCAGGAAATAGTAGAAATGCTAAAATCCTCAACAGAACGGAGAGACGATGTTCTGTTCTACGTGACTGGTTTCAACGCTCGACGTATTAGTTGAGATGGTAATAGTCTAGTGTCAAGTGTTCTTTCTTTACCAGAGTTAATAGACTCCACGGACAGGATCACACAGCGTGAGAGTCACAAGACTCTGTGAAACTTCAAAAAACATGGTCACCTTACTATTCCTTCAGATTCTGTAATAACGGTGGTACATATACCCGATAGGTATCTTCGAAAACATCTGCTTCAACACATCGGTTTTACAACTGAGTCCTGCGCAAAAATCATCCTCGACGAGAATGTCAACCTCTAATCTTCTAAGATCTATACAAACACTCTACAGAACAGCAAATTTCTGACGTTCAAAAAGCTCAGATTGCTTCAGAAAGATATTTCCCAAGTTGCCACGTCACTGTCTTAACGCTATTCGTTTGTTAACGCATGTTGTGTTTAGCATTGCTTGCCCGGTATCAGATTACGATCGATTTTCATTGCAAGTATCTGCCCGTGACTAAAATTTCTGCAGAAGAATTTCCCAGCTTTTTCATTCTCGTCCGAGCGTTTGTTTACTTTCTGTTGTGTTTTTCATTTCGCGCGAGAACTTCTACACCTTATGACGCTACCATCTTGAGTGTCCATACTTTCCATGCGTCACGTGACGCTTTACTCGGTCTAGATCTCTTAAGTCTATGGTGCCACCATATCAATTTTTGTGTCTGTTATGTTTTCTTCGACATTACCAGGAACCTAATGTGTGGGAGGTTGTAAAATATGTTGTTGATATGGTTGCAGTGTTGTAAGGAATGGTTGCTTTAACTTGCATTGCTTAACCATTTTTTGTGTTAATCTCTCTGTCCAGTCCATTTCCCTGATCGAACGTGTGATCATTTTATCAACAGTGTTCCGCAATCTCGTAGCTTTTTGCTTTCCCTTTTTAGATTGCTTTATTATGTTCTTTTTGCCTCTGACCCAAAGAATGTTTGGATTCATCAATGTATGTTAGTCAGTCTTAGCATCTTGATTTGTATATGATGTTGTTGGTTTCCTCTGAAGGGAGAGTGTCCCTGAGCTTTAATAGTTTCTTGCGTAAGGTGGTAGCAGACGAAAATGAAGATCGGATATTGCGTTTCTGAAGAATCCTTTTGATGGTTTCACTTATACATTTGACGTAAAGAAGATGTATGTGTACGAGAGGTTTTGTATCTTGTGCTTGTCCTCGTAATTTCTTTCTTCTTAAGGCTGCTTTGATCTTTTAAGGCTGTATCCGGTGGATGCGCTTTTGTCATGTCTTGAGTCGTAGTCTTTTTAGGAGCTACGTTTTGAGACATACTACAAGAGATCTCAACTTTTGTTAGCCTTCATCTGTCAAGAAACTCTATTCTTGATGGCCTTAAATTGAAATGTAAGGTTAGAGATGGGTCTAAAATTGTAAAGTTTCTCATGACCGATAGAATGCTTTTTCAATCGAGAATCCATATCCATAATCGATAAAATAGACTGCATAGTAGAGTTATCCAATGACAAATAACCGTCTGGTTAATAACGGGAAGTTGCAATATTTGACCAATACAGGACATGGATCTCTGGGCGTCAGGTGACTGAAATACAGTTGTATGCAACAGAACAGCTTTCTGTAACTCGGCAAGTTAAGCAAAATTAATAAAACACCTGAAAAACACTTCAATAATGCCTCGACTCTAGAAGACTCTTTCGTTTGTTTCATATTCAATAATTTATCGGTGATCCAGGAAGAACTTGGATGAGGAGTGATCATCCTTTGTACTCTTTACAAGTGGGCGAGGGTAGCTCTTGACGATATCAGTGACATGTTATAAACGCAATGTTACGTTAATAGGGAGCAAAAAGTAATATCACGACGAAAAATGCCATAGTTGATGTTCTTTAGCTTTCTGCATGTCTATTGGCAGATTGATGGGTTTCTTCATACAACTATGAGCAACAATGTTAAGGTGATCTAATAGAATCAATGATAACATGACTTCCGCTTCTGCTAAGAATAAGATTGAGTATCCGATTTCTTTCATAGGGAGCTTCCTTCGCGTGTTGTATCATGCCGAAGGTTTTGATGAGGTCTAGAAACTTTTGTTATATTACTTTGAAAGTTCAAGTCTTTCGTATATAAGGTGGTTAATTGTACTATCTTTAAAACCTGGGAAATAAGCTGCATTTTGGAAAGGTGTTAAAGTATTTGTCAACTTGCGGCTGCTATGCTACATCTTGGACTCCAATTTCAAAATTAACCTTACTCTTATTTAGCTACTAGATGAATCAATATACTTGCAAAGGCATACCTCAGTAACAAATATTCACATTTATTAGCATTGACATAGCCGCTGGTTGCAAGCTCCTTCTAATCCCTGGAGTCTTATAATAACCCAGTTTGGATAGGGTTATGGTCCTTTAAAAAAATCGTGTACCGAAAACAGGGGAAAAGTCCTTTTTTCTTCTTTTTTTCTTTCTTCTTTTTCCAGATTATTTTTACCCAGTTCAAGACCGGAGCCACTACTAGGAACAGGTTACTTTTCTTCTTCGGATTAACGATCTATTCATGCTTGCTTTTCATGTTCTATTCATATTACTCATGCCTGCTATTCATGCTTTTTACGTATGCAGTCCCCCCTCTGTCCTATCTCTCAAAACATAGTTTCTAACTTCACGAGAGCAGATGACAGAACACAGTACCTGGGATCGTGGCAGGCAAGCTAAAGGTCGGTTCGAAGTCACGACCCTTGGATTGTTAGTATGACACTTTACCACTATGGCACTACTGTGTATGAGAAATAGAAGTATTTTTTCTTAGCTACGATGATAGGTTTTGGGGTTGGGCATACTCGATTTTGAAAGTAGCCTATTGCCTAGCCAGAGTGAGCAATGTCAATGATGATAGGTGTTGCGGTAAAATGTTATGTGTTTTTATCTTTTATTACCTCACATCAAAGTTTGGACTACCAATGTTCAACTTGTCTCATGAATATGACAAAGCACCATTGTATCAGGAACCTACCATTTTCTTCCTGCAATCGTAAATGTTTTCAAAGTCTCTGACAAACAGAGACATGTGAATGGCGTTTTTAAAAATCAAATTGACGAAATAGAGATCTGATGAAAATGAATAGTTGTTTTTGTCACGTTTTGTTTTCTAGGAGTCGCGTCCAACGCCATGCTAAAAATTTTCTATTTGAGTTGCGTCAGCTAACATACTGAACTTCAATATGATAAAATATATTGCCATTCGTGTAAAAGCCTGAGAGTCCGGGTTAGAGGCCTTGATTTGTATCTTCTCTCTCAGAATATTATAGCTTGCGTGATAGAAATACTTTTTAGGCGATCGATTTAATTTCTATGATTATTGCATCACTTAATTTTGTTGCTACTCTATATCTGTTTCTTAGAAGAATCTCGAGTTTTGTCGGTGGTTCTGACAAAGATGACTTTAAGTCAACACACATATTATCGTTATCTTGAAGTTAATCAGTATCAAAGACTTGTATTAGGTGATTTAGAAGTAAAATTCAATTAGATTAGTACAAAGAGCACATTCAGAATAAGAAGCTTAAAAGATGAAATACATTTTCATGTGTAGATTAGCAAGTCATTCTTGCGTATTTTTAATTGCTGCTAGTGCCACCACCACTGGACCTAAAGTCACGTTAGCGTGAAATACATTCACAAGAAGAAATTTGTTAGTAAGCACAGTAAACGTTATGGGAGGTAAAAGTTTAGAAATAGTAAGATCTGATTCCGGAGATCTAAAGGCAACCCTAGAATATACTGTTTTCCAAAACACCAGACCTGTAGTATATATAGTGTTTAAACTAGAGGCTATTGGGAAATGGCAACACTCTCAAATTTGACGTTCTTACCAATAGCGCAAAGTGCAAATTGAGTATTTTTTCCATAACTCAATCTTTTTCAAAATCATGACGTAATACTTCCCCTCTGCATTAAGGTTGCTTTCCGAGTAAATCCGACCTCCCACTATACGGTTTCCTACGATACTATGTTGTAGAATCATAGCAGACAATCATAGGGTACAATAGATTATCGTAGGGTATCGTAGGGTATCGTAGGGTATCGTAGGTTATCATAGGGTATCGTAGACTATCATATGGTATCGTAGACTATCATAGGGTATCGTAGACTATCGTAGACTATCGTAGGGTATTGTGGACTATCGTATACGCTGAGGAGTTTTACGATTGATTTCAGTCGCGTCATAACCTATCGTAGACTATCGTAGGGTATCGCAGAGTTTTGAACAGGTTCAAATATTTCAGCGAATCCTAAGCATTCGAGCTGCAGAGATTGACGAGGACGCCAGCCACTGATCATGATGACTGGCGTATTGTTTGGCTGGTTTATTCAAAGGCAAGCAACGTATAAGTCATAGAAGCCTCTCCTTTGTTCATTAAGCCGGCCTAATACTATACGATTTCCCGCGATACAATGTCGTATCGTAGGGTATCACAGGTTATCGCAGTCTATCGTATAGTGTTAGGGTATCTACGATTGACTCCAATCGTATCGCAAGTTATCGTAGGCTATCGCAACTTATCGTAGGGTTGTGAACATATCCAACAGACCTTAGAATATCAGGCCAATCACAAACGAGATAGCGCTACGAAAAATCAAATTGAACTTCATTAGTTACTGGTTTGGTTACTTTTGAAGCACATCCGTTGTGACTGTTCAATGCTTTGTATTTATACGGAGCTGAGGAATTGTCCCTATAACGAAGGTATAGAAACCTTTGAAAGGTCAACATCATTTCGAAAGACTAAAGAAATTACTTTGGAGGGTCTACCCCGAGCTTCCTTTGTTGCTGGCAATGTATCTTCAGGCAATTTTTTGACTATTATTATATCCTGCCAACTAAAAAAACCTAGTTTTCTTTCAAATTCCGCCAGCC
Organism: Carybdea cf. marsupialis auct. non (Linnaeus, 1758); assembly: GCA_010016065.2. Lineage (NCBI taxonomy): Eukaryota > Metazoa > Cnidaria > Cubozoa > Carybdeida > Carybdeidae > Carybdea > Carybdea cf. marsupialis auct. non (Linnaeus, 1758). Next base: position 5,135 of record JAAAKL020000112.1, read on the forward strand.
AAATTTTCATCATGGCGCAAGCAAAGATCCAAGGCTTTGTACCCCTCTCGATACGCTACGATTTATATATGTTAGTGATTTTATATCAGCATTACCGTCACTAGCCTGAATACCATTGAAATCTACTTTACAATCTCTTCTTCTTCTATAGCTTGGAGACTGTCTCTCCCTAAACAATCGCTTAGCAGGCCCGCCACCAAAAGGAACCAAGCTGAAACTATCCCCCTTGATAAAATATTCCTCCATGATAAAGTATTGCCAAAGTATTTAGTGATGAATAGTCCAGCGATATCTCGTTATCTCTCTTCCTTTAATTGACACAAACGTTCACAGCCTTGAACATCAGACCCCTATTTCTGTACTATGGGGGCGCCACTTTAAGAAAGGCAGTACATCATTTAGAGCGCATATTCAGATGTATCAAAACATTTATCTGATAAAAAGGAAAAAGCTTTAAGCTAAATGTGCTCTCTAAACGATGTACTGCCTTTCCTTATGTAGCACCCCCATAGTACAGTAACGTTTCAATATAGGGGCCTGAGGTTTTGGACCATCAACATCTGTGCCAATTAAGAGAAGAGGGGTAATAAACTATCGTTGGGCTATCCATCACTAAATATTTTAGCAATACTATAGCACGGGAGCAAAATCTTTTCAAAGGAGCATGGCTTCAGAATGGCCCCGCTTGGACACGGACCTGCTGAGAGTTGGTTCAGGGACAGACAGTCTCCAAAGCTATATAATAAGCAGAGGTCGAAAGTTTGTACAATCTCTGCCATAAGCAGAGAGAGTTGCAAACGTCCTCGCGTCTGAGAACCGAAGGGGGGAGGTAAATAGATTTTAATGGCATTTAGGCAATTGATGATAAGGCCGATATGAAATTTCCTATTTATATATATATATGGATAGGGGCGTATCGATAGGGATACGATGCCTTGGTTCTCTGCTTGCGCTATGATAAAAAGTTGGTTGGCGGCGTTTGAAAGAAAACTAGGCTTTTTGGTTGGGAGGATGTAATTAATGTCAAAAAGTAGCTTGAACATGCATTTCAAGCAACAAAGGAAGCTTAGAATCTCTTGAGGTGGCCCTTTACACATCCTGCAAAGTGATGTATTCCGATCTTGAAATGACTCCATCCCCTGTAAAAGTTATTGAGTTTACGACAGCATATGAAGAAATGATATTGACATTTCAAATGCTTCTATACGTTTACCTTCATTATAGGGACAATTACTCAGCTTCGTATAAATACAAAGCATCGAATAGTCACAGCGGACAGGTTTCAAATGTGCCCAAAGCAGTAACTAAGAAAGTTCGCTTTGATTTAACGCAGTGCTATCTCATGATTGGCCTGACATTCAGTGATCTGCTGGATATGTCAAAAACTATATGATAAGCTGCGATAGCCTACGATAACCTGCGATACAATTTGTGTCAATCGTAGATACCCTCGCACTATACGATAAACTGCGATAACTTAAGATACCCTACAATCCTATATTGTGTTGCAGAAAGTCGTATAGTGCGAGGCCAGCTTAAGAATACTCCGTCAACTTGTCCTAATCAAGGAATCAACAACAGTACAACCATACCGTAAATTAACCTTTTTAAGACCCTGTTAACATTATGCCGTTTTCAAAGAAATGATGCCGGATTAGCCTTGCGTTTAAATTGCCAGGTTTTCCTAACCGGCATCAAGTGAAGACGCTTTTGAAAACGGAATCGTTTGAAAACGGTATCAATCGTCTCAATGTAAACACCTGAAACGGAAGCATTTCATACCGAATTCAACAAGAGGCCAGTTGATTGCATAAATGTGGCAATTTCAACATCTGTGAGTAAGCTTTAGTGAAAACGGCACCAAAATAATTCCCACTAGAATTTAAGCTGTCTGATACGTTACTGAATCACAATTATCTCCTTTGTAAATATGCCTCAAAAAAGAAAATGTAGTTGTTGAAGGAAAAGAACAGCAATTTGTTTACTTGGACTGATGAGGCGATTCGATTGCTTCTTCGGATAGAGTAAAGCAGGACAAGGGTATGACTGGGAATCCATCAAATCTAAATATTGGGATGTCAGAGATATCTTTCTCGAAAGAATGATGAAAGAGATAAAGTAAAATATCATGAAGACCTTTCTATATTTACTAAGGACCGGATAATTTCGAAAGTTAAAGCTCTCCGATTAAAATTCAGAGCGGCATTGGGTTCCGGGAGAAAGAATGGTGGTGGCCTAAAATTATGACTTGTGCTTTACGATTTGGGCTGGGTCACTGTAGCAGCTGGCAGCAGGTTGCTACTCTTACGACATTAAGTAAAAAGTCTTTGCAAGTCATGACCTTGCAAGTAGCTATTTTAAGGAGAATCAATGGTTCAATTTCCCTTTATTACATGTAGAAGGTAGCCCAAACAAAATCTATTCAACTTTCCTGTTGAGAAAATGTTCCCTCTTGTGCAAATTGAAGGGAAATCAATGCTAGCAGAACTAATGGCGTCTACGTGAAATCAGCACTGTTTAGGGACTGATTTTATTCAGATATTTAGCAGAATGTGGCTTAGAACATTACATTGAAATAAAGGATTCGTTTCTCTAATATGTTCTCAGGTTAACATAACATATTTATTGTGACTCAAAACTGTAAATAATGCCCTATTGTCAATAGGAAGTCCTGTAATTTCTTGCAGGTGAATTGTTGTCCATTGTCAGACCAAAGCATGCCAGATACTGCAGACATGGAAAACATATGACGGGGGTAAGGAAATGAGATGTGCAGTTGCAAGATTTTTGCTAGCATTTCACATATAAGGCCAGAATGTATAAAGATTGACGATAATGTGAAATTGTTGACTGGCGTAGGTTGCAAAGTCGACAGAGTTGTGCTGGACGGCTTGAGCTGGTTTGCAATGATCAATGATTGGTTCCCATGGCTGGGATGGTTAGGCTGCAACGCACTGCATCAGCGGGTAATACTGCTGATATCTCTGTCCATACCCTGGCCTGTAGAACATCAGTCTGACACGCGCTTTGGTGCATTCCTTGCCTTAATGGTCTTGACAGAGGCGAGTGAGGATAGAGTGCCTAAAAGACTGAACGATGATGATGTTGCAGCAAAAGAGCGAGAGAACATCAGCAAGAATGAGGTGGTCACTGACATACCAGTATCCATGAATGTGCACGGGAAGGTCTGCTTTAGTGTTTGGAAGTTCATTGGTGATTGTGCTGCATACTTTGCATATAACTTCATCCTAGGGGACAGTGTCTTTGATCTCGTGGGCACGAGAATTGAGTTGAGAATCGGTTTGATTCGGCTCTTGAAGGCTATTGACAATTAAGATATCCAGAAGGTGATGAATGTCTTCTAGAGGTTCATCAGTATGTACTGGAGCATGAGAAAGAGAATCAGAAACTAAGTGTAAGTTGTAATTAACTCGGAGAGCGGCGGAATAGAATTCAGACACCTTGTAGCGTAGACGCATCAGACCAGGGTTTGTAGTTCGCGAAGTTGATTATGATTTAAGATTAAAACTGCACGAAACAGCGGATTCATTTTGTAGTTACTGTTTAATTCTGTCAACTAACCTCAAAGTCGTGCAGCCGACATAGCCAGCCCGCGTTGGCAAGAGAATGAGTAGACCACAATGCTGCTATTTTTGGAAGGCAGACTGTCTTTGTGGTTAGTTGGGAACGCTTTCTTACTGGCATAAACTACGAGTGGGATTACAGCGCCGAAGACCTGTTCCACGGCTTCTTTAATCTGGTTTTCAAATCGAAGCAAAACGGTACCAAGCCTTGGTAGTTTCAAATACACAGGACTCTTCGTAGGCCCAAAAGGTTTTTCACTCGAAAACTGTAATAATTTAGCTTTGATGGTACAATCTGCTTTAATAAATCGACTTCTGCTTGTAATTTCTTCTTTAACCAAGTCATGAATGCACGATGAACCAAGGTTTTGATTAGGTTCCCTTTGTGTGTTTTGGAGCAGAAATGTAGGTTTCCTGTACACATTGTTCACAAGTGAAGTGCCTTCCTTCTCTACCAAAATGTCAAGGAAAGGAAGGACGTTGTTTACTTCCTTTCCGCAGGTGAAGTTTAACACCTGACGTCATTTGTTGAGTTTTATTAGAAATTTACCTGACTCAGAGTCACTTTTAAATACTGAGAATGTATCGTCTACATATCGAAATTTAACAGCAGGTTTAGCCAAGCATCTGCTGTATTCGTGAAGTAGCAGCTCGTACAAGGAAACGACGACCTCGTGTTTCTAAAATCCGAAAACACCACTAAGCAATGTGACCCTTCCATAGAGTAGCACTTGCTTGAAAACCCAGACTGTGCCAAAATGTATACGAATGACCGCTTGCGTATAATTAGTAAAGCTAGATCTGCTTCTTACTTGGCCGTTCTAGAATCCGTCCATATCAAAGCAAGAACACCGCTGCTTTGTAGATAAAGGATCTGTCTTTTTATTGGGGATTTTCGTTTAATAACGTACATGGATTGTTCAAAGCAATGCCATTCTGGGAGAGAGAAATCTGATTAGCTATTTTGAAAACACATTTAGGTAAAAATTTTGTTGATTTCCTTTTCAATTTATATTCTGACGATTTTTGTGCTTGGAGAAGTGTCAGATGAAAAAATCTTTTAAGTGCACAATGAATTCCCTATTTCGCGCAGTTTTGTTATTTTGTACCATCAACACACTTCTCGAATATCTAAAGTGAAGATTAAAATGAGTAGGGGCACCAGGGAGAAAAGGCAATAGACAATGACCAGAGGCTCTAGCTCAATTGCGGCATATCGACTTTCTGTTTCATTTAGGAACAAGGAGTCACCTTGAATTAACTTCTAGTATTCTTGCTTGGCTTCTGTTGAAGGAAGAACCCAATCCTGTGGAGACGGCTAGCATCAGTGGAGAGTGATAGTGGTTAATTTGGTCTGAAGAAGGCCAGTGTTGAAGGAGAAGATAGAGTCAACTTGGCTGCATAAAGAAGATTTTTCATGAGTATCAGTCTACATGAAGTGGTTTTTGATGTTGAGGAAGAGCAAAGAGATAGCAGGTTTGTCATAGTCTCATTTATGAAAGAGGCTACTTGAGTCAGCAAACCAACCAAGAATTAAAGGTGAGAGATAGAAATTGGTATTGAGAAGTCAGTTTTTGTCTTAGTCATCTGTGGATCAACCTGGTATTATATTTTTAGCTTGCAAAATCAAAATCTGTGTTTGTTTAGAACAATATCTCTCCTCTGATATCATGATAAGCAGGCAAGTTCATAGTTAATGTGCTGCTCCCTGGTAGTATCCTAGAGCGATAAATTTTTAGCAAATTTCTGGCAGCAGCTTCAAGCTCCCACCATATAGTATCATTGAGGTTGTGAGTACTTGACTAGCTAACTGTTTCCGCTGATAACCTGTAAGGAAGCCACAAATGGTGAAGAGTTGAGCTTGAAAAGAAGAGCCATATGAGACTGTTCCTGCAGGAATCGGTGACTGATATCATTTTCATTGAGCTTAATGGTTGAGTTTGGATACGCCAACACAGAGATGAATGTTCTCTACGTGCTTCTTGGGGACTACCACAACTAAAGGTTTCAGGTTTCAGAGGGGGTTGCCTTCAACTCTGCAGAATTTGATTGAGGCAGCACAAAAGTCGACAGTCCAAGCCAGACCGGGACACAACCAAATGTAAGCACTCTCTTATAGAGAAGAAATTCAAAAATATCCAGGAAGATGGTAGGGTAGAAAAAGAACTGGTAAATAGTTAACATCTCCTGCAGACCAATGTCGCATTACAGATACCCGTATTGTGCTGCTGATCTTGTTTATTTTAATATGGTACCTGTTTTTACAAATGGAAATTCACCTTAGACCCTAGACTCTAATAGTGCATCGCGGTAGTTACAAAATCTATTAAAATGTTTAAAAGTAACAATTGAAATTCATCGTGATTAGTTTCGGAGAGAATGACAGAAACAAATGGTTTACGACGGAAATTTATTGTCTTTGGTTGGCACATACCTATGTAACTTGATGTCATTGTTCTACTTATTCTGTTATGGTACTTTCTACACCATCCTGTCCCTGTCCTTGTCCTGACATTTGTTTGTCTGAATCGTGTTAAATCCACAGTGATAATATAATTAATCAAGAGAAATGTTGTGACTCTTGTCATTGCCTCTGAAACCCGATTAAGAATGCTTTGAAAGTTTCTCGATAACTCACGAAGCCACGTGTATTTACTTGATGCTTTTTTCTTTGAGTGACGTCATGACAATATGACGTCACGTCACCTTGACTCGAAAGAAGATATTGAGTCCTTTCATTGAATTCAACGTGGTGTTTGTCCTATAAAACGTGGTTATAATGACGTTATTGAATTAACCAAATTTTGCCAAATTTTATCAATTCCATTGATGATAATTATCATGAGCTTACTTTTAGTACAACTATTTTTGGCTTGCTATTGCTATTGAAAAAGATTAAGTACGGTTCCTGCAGGTAAATTAAAATTATTACGTTAATAAATGTTATCATTTTTAAAGAAATTAAAATTATTTTTAGAGAACGGTAGGGAGCGTTAAAACATATCATATACTATGGAACATATTTGTATGAGATGCCATCCACCCCTCCAAAGAAAAATTCCTTTAAATATTGACAAACGAGGTGCTGGGTAACTCACGGTAACATACAAAACAATGCATTCTACGTTGTTGCTTTTAATTTGTTAATTGTTCCGTTGGGAAATGCTGCATCTTTTTCCCAAAGACGCTTAATTAAATACAAACCTGTTAAATATGGTATGAAATCATTACTAAAATAATGTTGGAATTAAAGTATGCAACTTGAAGTTTTAAATGGGATTGAGTTTTCTTTTTTGAATATAAAATTTCATGGGTTGTAAAAAACATGTAAAACAAATATTATTCTGAAAATTTGCAACTTAGGGAAAAACATAACGAACTGAGGTGTGAGACTTTTGATCATTATTCTTCATATTGGATAGAACTCCCTAGACATAAAATGAACTGAGGACTTCCTGCATAAACTATGACAAGATAAAATGAAGTAACGCATTGGGTGTAGGTTAAAGTCGGAAACTAGTTCCCAAAATTGTCATGTTTTGCCAGAATTTACAGTTCAGTCAATGGTCTCCTTTCTTCCATATCCTGACTTTTCTTCATGGAAACAGAATAAATTATGCTCAAGATTAACGGTATTTATTAGATTCCCTGGCAACTATCGTGAAGGGGATCAAATACAATCTACGGTAATGCTTTTATCTTCCCATTAATTGAATAATCAGGAAATAGCATAAAAATGCGTCAAAGGCCAGGAAAATTTGTGCGCCCTTAAGTTTGTAACTTTTTCTTTCCATCTCAGAATCTAGTTAGAAGAAGTCACAAAATTTGGGACCTTAACCTATTATAGTTCAACAGCTTCTGAATGCATTTGAAATGATAAGTCTCAAAAATATATATAAATAAAAGAAAATTAGGTCACCGATGAAGATCTCTTTGAAAATACCCCTTGGACAAAAGTGTGAAGTGTGTGCCCATTCTCCATTAACCTTCATACTTGCGACTTACTACACTTCCAAAAACCTTCGTTATTTATCCCCAACTATTTTTTTTTCTAACCTGAATGATGCCAGTAATGTTAAAGAAATTCAGAGCGAAGTAAATTTTAATTTGTTATTAGTGGTTGAGGCATATGTAAAACTTCTCTAATCTGATTAAATGAAGAAAGATGCCATATCGGAACTGGTAATATTTGCACCGCAAACTGGTAGTAGGCAAGAATATACAGTTAAAATGAAAACATTTGTAATGTCTAATCAACAAAAGGACAACATTAAGATTTTTGTAAGATATTTAAACGCCAAGATTCTATAATACAAAACAGCAATTAAGTTTATCTAAATGTATCGAACAGTAGTTTACACCAGATAAGAGATCTTCATTCTTGGGGTTTGGACGCTACCTACCAAACTTCAGTTAACATGCCTTAAGCCTTAAATTTAGCCTTCCAAAAATAGCTAACTTGGTTGATGTATGAGCAAGGACTCACGGAGACAGATTGAATAAAGCTATTTAATTCTCTCTTGAAAAGCACACTAAAATAGTAACTTCACTCTGTCTGTTGAATCTATAATTTAGATATGGGGGATTTTTCGGGATACTATGCTTTCAAGTAATGAATCAAGAGCGAAAATGCAATTACCGTACCGTCCCATTTAAACTTTACTTTCTTATTGTTTCCTTTCATTTGACAAGAAATATCCACGGCAAACAAATAGGTAAACAGCTGTCAGATTTAAACCTGTTTAAAGAATGTCTTGTTTTCAGCAGAGCCATATAAAAAGAACACAAGCAATCTGAATTAGGTGAAAGAGTGACGAAGGAACAGACCCATGTTTTCCGTGGTTTAATTTCTATGGACACTTGTAAAGGGACGATTTAAACCATCGAGTATCATAATACAAAGGTAAACATAAGGGTTTTCGTTGGTTAAAGATTTCATGTTAGCAAAAGTAATGAGTCTTGAAGGTTTGAACGTCTCACAGCCTGAGTGTGAACATGCACTGCATGGAGCTATTCAGAATTTTGCCTTTGTTATCTTGACGATAATTATTCTCGTTGGTGGCCCTGGCAGTATAATTGTGGCAATAGCAATTTATCGTCGACATGGACTTCTCGACCGACCTTCCTACTACTTCATTCTAAGCTTGATCATCATCGACGGACTGGTATGCATAACTGAAGTACCCATGGACTTGCTCTATTGGTCTTACTTTCCTCGCTGGCCTCTTCAAGGCTACGTCTCTAATCTATGGAACTCGTACAGTTTATTTCTACTGACTGCGTCTGTGTTGTGCATTTTTGCGATTAGTGTAGACCGCTATATGGCAGTAGTATCCACACCACTCAAGTACAACTCTGTCTTCACAACGTGCAAAGCCAGGCTGATCGTAGTTTTAATATGGGTGTACTCATTTGTTCTTTCTACGTGCTTGTTTTTCAGTTTTAATACACCGGCCGATTACAACTACAGTTTCGAACTACCACTATTACTTTATACATTGTATCTGGTTTTTCATGTTCTTTTGCCGTTTTTGATAAGTATCTATTGTTGTGTTCGAGTCTACATGATCGGAAGAGGTGTTCTCTGTCAGCTGTATAAACTCGAAAGGGTCATGAAGGAAGGTGAACGGCATAGATGCCAGCAAGTAAGTCCAGTGACAGTCAATGGCAAAGCTACCTCATGCAGGCAAAACAAGCTTGCACGTGAGATGAAACTGGCAAAGATAGTAACCGCTGTTTTAAGTTGTTTCATAGCTGTGTACGTCCCATTTGCTACTGTACAGCTTATTGGAAACATACGGTACGGCGGTATTCGAGAATTGACAGGAACAAAGTCTCCTTGTATTCTTTATAAGGCTAACAGTATGGTCTGGCTTCTGTCGCATCTTAATAATGGTATTGATCCAGTGTTAACTTTGTACATAGACAATCTCATTCGAATGGAATCTAAACGGATGCTTTTTAATCGACAAAGAATGGACAGTGTCAGTGCATTTACAGTCCATTATGATCGAAGTCAGGCACGCCTCTCAGCACGGACAAAGTAATAAATGAACAAGCATATTATTGGACAGCAGAGAGATGTCCAAAAGGCCATTTGAAAGCAGATTCCTGGTGTAACGTAGAGTGTTTCTCTCAATCTTTGCAAGAGGATACCACTATACTACTGCCATTAATCCTGTTAAGTTTTGCTTGCGGAATGGCGCTCCTGAAGCTACCCTAAATAATATTTGGTTACCTGTATCTCTCAAAAATATGATAGACGTGAAATATTTGGACTTTTACAATCACTTTGTCAGTCTAAATTAGTCAGATCTGTCCTATTTTCTTTGCGTTAACAAATTGTAGTGAGATCAAAACATGACCAAACTGCAACAAAAAGTGATTTTCGAGATTAAGATCTATTGAAGGAAACTTTCTCGAATATAAAATCAAATACTGATACAATACCTTCGTTTATAATCTACTATAAAAAATCACTTTTAACATTTCACCAAGAGTCACCAATTTGGAAGTGAAGATTAAAAATGAGAGACATTCTTATTAAGATGCCATCTTGACCAGAATTGACCAATGATCTTGGCAACCCATATACCCCTATTCCCTACAGCGATTATATCCTTGCCTATTTTACTATCTTGGTGAATTCTGTGTTATTTTGCAAAACATGAATTAAAGAGTTGAATAACGCAGGACTTATGTCTACAAAGTTATGTAAAGATACAAAGCAAAATTAGTTTTAAAGGCATTCGAGTAGAGTAAAATTTGATGATATTGCAAGCTACGTTTTAGCATAGATGACATATCTCTGACCCCGCCCTATTTGTCACAGTTTTTAAAAATCAAATAATTTGAATAAAATTTATTTTATGTATCTCCTTTTCAGTAGATTCATTGCGATTTCGTCATTTTAAAGTTTTTACATTCCAGCGTTCTCAAATAATACCCAACTTTAGAATTTTAGCTTGAAAATAACTTCAAATGACAATTTCTGCATGATTCAAAGAATGTGAAAGAGTGATTTTTATTGTCGTGTACTGGATGATAGTTACTCGAATTTGTCTTATGCTATACACTGTTGATTGATTTATGGTGGTTTTTCTAGAAATTGTCCGGTTGGACTTAGTTCTTCTATAACGTCCCTAAAAATATTTATCTTCTATTGTATAGATAATTGAGAACTGTTATAATGTTGTAGTCAATTTTGTGTTTGAGTGCCTACTTGTCGCAAAAAAGCCCACAATTTTTATAAGGTGAAAATTAAACAAAATATTTTTCATCCATTATTCAAAATTTTTGGTTTATCCGAACAACTTGTCCCAACATTACTCTTGTTTTGCTCGAATAATCGTGAAATTTAGTTTACTTGATTGACCACAAAATATCTTACATAATATGTCTACAAAACAATGAAGTTTCCACGTCGAAAATAACAAGGTCACTGCCTCTTATTTATAACCCTTTTATTGCAACAACGCGTAAAGAAATAACAGCGTAATATTTTTAAAGAAATAATTGAAGAATGTATCTTCAAATTGGAGAACGAGTGTGACGATGATTTGAGAGAACTTCCAAATGTAAGAACACCTTAACATGCATAATTTGTAGGTGAATGCCGTTGTACATGTAGGAAAACCGTCTTATTACGGTGATTTGATGAATACAAATAGTGATACTCAATGTTTGAGAACGAGAATGATAGGAAGAAACACTTTTTTACAGAAAAAGGCGCCTTTCACACCATAAAAATTAACTCCTTTAAGATAATTTTATTGAGCGTTTATTACCCAGACCAAGGGATAGGACCGTAAACATCCTCAATGGTATGCACGCCTTCAATCAAGATCCGATGGACATATGATATTGTTTATCCTACTAGAATGAAAAATCTATTTAATGGAGCATCAATCTAACATACCTTTGATAATTTCTAAATTTAATGAGTCTTCACAATTGTCCTAGCCTCAGCCAACGTGTTAATTCTATGCCTGATAACATATTGATCATACAGTGTTGTACATTTTTGGTATCCGATGAGATTTGCGACAAAGTTGTATTAAGAAATGTTAATGTTTCTAAGTAGTATCAATAAGCAATAAATGTGTAATTGTTATACAATTTAGTGCTTGTAATTCTATGTTCAATATGATTAAAGAACACATAGGCTCTTTGGTTTTGAAGATTGTTACCAAGCAAATAGACCTAGCTTGAGTTTCGGCTGGCGTCTCCTTGTTCCTTCTCAGTTAACATTCCAGGCCTGGACATCATCCCCAAATGGCGGTCAAACTTTTCTTGCGCCCCTTATTCCCTGCCCTTCACACTGAAGGCCTTGCCATGTCTCTTTGCCTTTTGATGAAGATATATAGCGCTACCTCGTTTTATTTTTGCACACCTTACCCTCCACCCTCGTGCCGTTTGCTGTTTGATTCAGATGAAAAGCACCTCTTTTCTCAACAACGATATCTTCCAAAGCAAGTTCTATTCTGAAGCCTGCCTGTTTGACGTTTTGTCATAAGATAAACAATCGCTGACGGACCAAAGATAAAGCTTTGTAAGGCTGAGGCCAAGACAGACTATCGCATATAAAACATGAAATGACTATCGTAGGTAGAATGCACATGTCGTATTTACAATTCCATTTTCTTAAACCTTCCTTGTTTTCTTTCTAGCAAAATCCCACACAAAAGCTGAAAGTGCATTCATAGTCACTTTAGTAATTGGACGACAGCTTGGTATTTTAAACATTTTACATACTATGGCATTTATTGCCATCAACCTAAACAGGCAGAAAGACATTTCCAGGAATGAAAGTCAACAAATCCAGGCGGTGGTAGCAAGTACACAACAGAAAAATCCTTCCCAAAAGCTGAATATATGTATATATATATATATATATATATATATATATATATGGGTAATACTAATTAAGATATACAATATCTTTGACGTTTCGATATTATCTTTTTCAAAATATTTTGAAATAGATAATATCGAAACGTCAAAGGTATTGTGTATCTTAATGAGTATTATATATTATTTATAGGCATAGGAGAATGCTGGCTTTTTATATATATTCTGGTGCTATTGCGCTATTGACAGCATATAAAGTGTGTCTACTTGACATTTTCAAAAAAGAATCGCCGTTCAATTGAAAGATTTCTTTTACTTCTGTCTTTAAATTTATGAACAGTAGCATCACTAGTCAAGGAGTTGAAAATTTTGCACGATTTTTCGATGCGTCAATGTTGACAAGCAGTGACTGAGATCAAACAAAACATTTATTCCCTACACCACAACAGCCCCATCAACAACATATCTTTGAATCTGCAACACATATTGTTCCAAGCAATATTGATGAAAGCATAAAAAACACAAACTCAGCATGGCACTAGCCACTAGTTTTTCAACAAGATCAATCCCTTTTTCCTCGGAAGTCCGTAAACTCACAACATAAATTATCGGAACATTTCAGAGTTCATAAACCTGAATATGAGAGAAACATCTCTCGAAATGTGGCTCATAAAAACGGCTGCAACTCACGGCATATAAGCCTCAACTGAGTTTGCAAAGATATGCAACTCACTAAAACTGAATGCATACGATGCTGGCAGGGATTTAGCCCAGGATTCCCCACGCCGAAAATGCCAATATAGCAATTACACTGGTCTCCAGAAATGTATACTTTTCAAAGGCGACACATTATTCCTTGATGTCAAAGTTATGTAAAGATTATTAAACACTCATGTTTTTGCTTTACATCGGGAAAAATATGATCGCGATATCTTGGGAAAAAGACGGGTGTTTCATGGTGGTCATTGTTTACAAATATTACACTATATCACTTTCCAAATAACTTTGATGTGGTTATTTTAATATTTAATGTCTCTCTAACAAAATCAAAGCCGCTCGATGTTATATACTGATCCGCAAAATCACTCCCATCTAACGTCTTTAATCCTCTTCTAATATAGCATTGATCCTTATGCGTATTTAAGACAAAAGTTACTACAGGTGGTGATATAGACTGGAAAACGTTGAACTTCCATTATTATTACTTCCTGCATATTTTCATTTCTACTCATTTATCTACTTTATCTGACCGTTCTAAATGGAAAGCTGTCACTTCACATTTAGCCTGCTCTGTAAGTCAAAATAAACAACTCTGTTGGTGGGCGCACAATCAGCTTTCATTTCGTTCTGCGGAGATTCTGCCTACATCACAGAATAGTACAATATTTATCTTCCAATAGAAACAAACATGATGCGCCGTAATCCGAAAGACTGCACTTCGTACATCACAACATGTTATAAGACGTACCGCTTACGCTAATGCTAATGCTAAACTAATGCTCCAAATGAATGCCCTTTATTTACTCGGCAAACTGAGTGCCACGGTATCTTGTAGATATTTATGACGTAAATGTAAGCTGTTGTTGCGAAAACATTATTTAAAGATCAGGTTATTTTGATTGACGTCTGCTTGCGGGGTAAGAATGGAATTAGGTGTCGGTAATTAAAAAAACACAACTGCAGGAAAGCAACCGAATTATCCCCTATTCACATGCAGGCTGAAGTGAAGGCCTTCACTTCAAGTTCAATTATGTAACTTTACCAGACGAAATCTGCAACGTTTTTAGATGAACAACTTCACTTTCCTTTCAGACAGCCATGACCAAGTCATAAAGTCGCTGTGAACGTATGAACGCAGACAAGCACTATATAACCCCCACAACTAGAAACACAAACTCAATCTGTCTAGAGGTGTTTGCCTTGTACCATCATAGCATAATAAACGACATAATGACATGATTGTGACACTGTAGTGGGACTGTTTACCAGGCTGATATGATCATAAAATGGCTCTCAAATTCATGTACATAATTACCACTTGTACACGCACAGTGTCCTCTTCATTTATTTGAAATTAGTGACAAAAATAGTTTATATCATAACTATCAAACCTTTAAAAAAAACATGTTCTACTACTCTTCATGTTTTGAGTGAATAAATGCAAGATTATAGACTGAGGCGAGAATTGCTTCCTAGAGAACAATACAAAATATCCGCTTTTGTCATTTCAGATAACAAATCTTGATAAATTTTGCATATCCTTGCATGTCTCTGAAAGATCTAGGCAAAAATCTTATGGAATATACTCCAAGGGCAAGGAGAAAACGTCTCCAATCGATAGAAAGTGGCATCAGTCCTAAACTGGTATTGATTAGTGAAGTGCAAGCATTCTTGACACAAAGTTACAGAAGAAATTTTTCGATGATTGTCTCTCTTGAAGTTGTAAGCATAATTTCTCGGTGGAAAACGAGCTTTGATATTGAACTCAATGATTCCTGGAAAAAACAGCAACCTTACTTTTCAGTTTGATCTAGACACGATAATCACAAAATATGGTTCGGTTTATTACCTAGTAAGCGCATCGTTATGACTGACTTTTGCATGAGTGAAAATCCTCATTAATCTTCTATAAATTTCAATACGCGAAGAAAATTCATATATGAGAAAATTTATTCTACACTACTCTTTTCCTACGCTGTGTTGTCATTTGTTAATAAATTTCGAAGATCCTATTTACCGTCCTACGAAGGAGTCACAACACTAGCCTCTCGTTTGTAAGTACCTCGCAACTACGGGTCTCCCACATGAAGGAGCTCACGGAGAGGTGAAGTTCAATACAAAACTTCTTCAGTCTGAAGGTGTGAACTTCCGAAGGATTCTCCTTCTTCTCTCATGTGAATAGGAAATATTGACCATCCCGTCGAAGTGAAGCAGAAAAAAGTGCTCATGTGAATAGGGTATCAAACGTACCATTGAATCATCAGATAGAGTAGTGGAGAATATAATTTAAGGGCAGTCTTTATAAGATACTCCAAAAACCAAAATTGAGTGGAAAGCTTCAATAAAAAGGAAAAAAAGAAGACATGTGCAAATCATTTACGTAATTTTGTAGTAATTAGGCAAAAATGAGACGAAGTAAACCTTACACTCTGTGCTGTTTCTTTGCAGAATGTTAGAGAGAAGCTCCCTTTAATACATCCACGGACTTCCATAAATTGTAGTGTACTTGCAGATGATGTTTTAAAAGGGATTTAACCTTATCCCGACTGAAGATGGAGGGGGAAAGGGTGCTTATAGGCCCACAGCCGTATATTCTTTTTGATATCTCAGATTTGATATGTCATAACTTTTCGAAACTTTCTTGCTTGCCTTAAAATTTCATAGGGTAAAATTTCATAGGGAGTATTTTAAAAAACATTTTTAAAGATTGACTTATGAAGATGTCATGGTAACCCTCTATAAAGAATCCCCTACAAACAACACGAAATGTCTATGAAAAAAACCCAGCAAGGTTTATGGCACTAATCTATTAAACAGTTCCTTGCACTCAGTTTACCGTTGAGTATTCTTTAAACCTAAAAACGTATTTTACAATGTGCTAGGAAATAGTAACCAAACAACAGATATTTAAACTATACTTCGGCAATTGGAAACTTTTTGCTGTATAGTGTGTCCTCACCTTCGATTACAAAATCAACTTATTTTTCTTTAGATCAACGATCCAACATATCTAACAAGTCCTTCATATAAATTTTAAATATCTACAAAGTCATCAGCACTGACATTCTAGTAGATTTTTTATCAAAATAACCAATTTTGGATAAGACTAATTTCTGGAAACTTTATGTTGAGTAACGGATTTTTATTTTTCTTGCGATACTTTCACGATCTTACAAAATAAACGACAATGCGAGCATTTCTTTCTTAAAATCATCGAGCTGCATCCTGCCCTCAGTTTTACTTATGAATAAAAAGAAAATAATGTTTTGGTTTCAAAAGACGAGTAGTTCGGTTTTCTCAGTGCCCTTCACAGGAAACAGTAAGGGACAATACTCTCTACGCGACTCACCTTTTTCAAAAGACTGAAAGCTGATCTTGTCGTTACTGCCATGTAGCATGCTTGTGTCACCTGCTCTAAAATTTATTTATGGTAAGATTGCTAGTTTTTGTTCGATTTAAAATGCAAATCAAGAAGATGTTCAGTTATGTACAACCATAAGAGATTAAAATTGTTACATTAAAATTCGAAAAGAGGAAAAAAACAGCCATGTCTACAACTTTTGCCATGGTTTTTCTCAATCAAAAAATTAAATCCAAACCTTTACCTTCCTCTTTTCTTTCGTTGCTTTGTATTCTTTTGTACCAATTCTTGGGGTGCATGACTAGGATTTGGCATTTAGGGTAATGCTGTTTCCCTTGGAATGCCCTTTAATTCTGAAACAACCTTCATGTCTGCATGCCGTAGGATAACGTAATCAATATTTTCTTTGAGTTTTCTTTGATCCACTTTCCCTTCCTTAAACCATCGTATGAACGGCACGAGTTCCATTGCATATACAATTCTAGGTCCTTCTCCTAGACCTTCTTATTCAACAGTCTTAGCCCCCATGCACTGTTTTAAGTTCATCTTTCCTATAACCATTCAGATCACCAACAACTATAAGCAACTCTGTTTCACCAACTTCTCTTATATGTTCTTCTGTTTCCTTTCTATATTCCCCTTGTGCTTCCTCTGTGCAATCTCTGGGCGAGAGGTAGAAGTACAAATAAGAATCTTTCTCCCACTGCTAGCTTTACGGCAACCTGTCACTCACTCTTAGCAATTCTGTGGTTTGGATTTTTTGTTCTGGATGTATAAATGCAGCTTAGCTTAATACCTTTTCCTATTTCTAGCAATCTGATCTTTCCACTTGGTGTCTTGGATGCACATTCTTTGACTGATTTCCTTTCTTCCACCATATCATTTAACCTTAGCTTTAACATATGTTTTAGCCTTCTTTCATATTTTACTACTGAAGTTCGTGGCTTTCATAGCCCTCCTTAGACATATGTTGCACTCCGTTAAACTCGAAATTTATTTTGTAATTTTGGGCCATACATTTAACATCTTGATGATCAAGGCTGACGGCAAACCCTCCCTATTTACACGGACTTGGGATCGATACTGAGTTGGGTTTGGCTAAACCGACTCCCTGTCAGTGGCTTGTGGAGGTTGGGATATCACAAATCAACCAAAAGTTGACAAGTGCATAAACACCAATTAAAAAGCCAATGATGTTAGAGTATTCACTACCAAAAAGTAAAACAATTTAAATATTTAAATCATGGAAATGAGAACAGCGAACCATTCTACTTTCCATTTATCCAATATGTGCTGAGATGATAGTTTTACCCTCAATGTTTCTATCTGCATACCTTCAAATGTTCCTTGAAGGTGATTCTTTGCTTAGCAGGGGTGGCACGGATTGTTGTTATGACTTCATCATAGGACAAGTTTCTGAATATCTTCTAATAATTTTCAAGAAAAGTAAAAAAAGTATCAAAACGATTGAGCACGTTCTTTATTAAATATCAGAAAACATAGAGCAGTAATTAAACTAGCTACACTGTCCATTCTGGATAGGGTTTAGCAGGTTAATTCCAGCAATTTTTTTTTTCTAATCTGGGATATTTGTCAACGATGCTCCTTGAATCCCCAATAATTTACAACAAGTGGCATATTTGAGAGTAAGTATAATAATTTTTTTTTTGGATGATATCCTATAATATTCTATTTAAATCAATAGACCGCTTAGTCTGCAACAAAAACATAGGTTTTGCAATCAAAAATCTTTATCAGTCTCCAAACATTTCAGCAATAATAAATGAAACATGATGAAAGACGTGATTATGTCCGACCTATAGAACCCCACCCTTTCATGCAAATGAATGTTCACCTTTATTGAGTCTCAACACTTTGTTCCGCAGTGTGGGGTCCACATATGTCGCAACAGTTCTATTTACAAGTTGAATATTATATATAGACAGGGTACGGTACATTCTTACATCGATACCGATGTACGAGTGTTCACTGTTTGATCTGGTAACGTGGCTACTAAATGAATTGCAGTTGATTGGCGAAGTGAACTCTCTTTTACGTAAGTATTAAGCTTGCTAAAGATGATACTGGTGATAAGTTTGGCTTTCAAAACAAACCAGACGGATTTCTTGAAATATGGCTCTCTCTCTCTCTCATAAACTTTGTTGTTCGTATATTTATTTTCTTAATTAGGCATTATTTTCCTATCCAAAATGTTTTTAGTTACAGAATTAAGTTTAGATTGCTGTGGACGTTTTGTGTCATTTTATTTGACATTGGTTGCAAAAGATGCATTGAATAAGGCATTGTTGTGTACGTGCATCATTGACTTAACGCTAAAATGTCAGATTAGAAGTATAATGGTGAAAAAATATAGAGGGAGATAGATGCCCAAGACGTTAGTTTCTAGTTATTTTGCCCTTTAATTATAAGCGGCAGACTCACTTTAAAATCTGCAAACCCCACTTAAAAAAAGTATTTTGTAAAGTGGATGCATTACACTATCTGTTTGCTTCTTATGAGTGTACACTTCACAATAACAAACTTGTAAATAGCGATTAGTGATGATGGGCGACGTTTTCATCAGACTTGTTTATTGCTACCAAAATATTTACTTAGTTGGAACTACTACCATCAAACAAATATTTCAATTTTGTTAAGTGCACTTCTGAGGTACGAAAGTCTGTTGCATATTCTTTCACAGTGTTTCCTTGGTTTATCTATTAGTCTTGGAACAGAGACAAACTGAAAAGGGATTTTTGACCTTAACCCGCTTCTACAACGGGTGGGGAAGGTTTATACAACGGGGGCTACCAGGGGTTTATATAGCAAGTAATACAGTTTCTTAAGTATGACTTTCTTTTACATTGACCTAAATTTCTGAAACGTTCAGACTGAAACTATACAAAACACATTGTGGCAGAAAGCAAGCCTGAGGATTTGTTTTTTACAGATCATATTCAAAATTTATAAAATGAAATATGTGTGCATTGTTTGAGCATTTTACCTATCTTGAAGAAGGTTGTTCTTCAACACATTTGGCCAGCACTTCAAGTAATTTACTGAGTAAAAAAACTCTTAAAAGTTTGCTCTTGCTAATTATAAATCAATAAAATTTGTAGACAACATTATTACACTTTACTCCATCAAGTAAGATAATGGATGGCCTAAGGCTTGAAAGTTTGTTAGAAAATAATAACATAGTTTTATCACAAGCAAAGCTATCGAAGATCTAGAAAAATCGTCCTGAAAATGGAGCAAAAATAGCCTTTGCAAAATAATACAGTATACATATGTACCCCCTATAAAATTGCGATATATATATGTGTGTAGATATATATGTATATATATGTAGATACATAGATATATAGATTCATAGATATGTGTGACAGAATCCCTCAAGAATACGTTAAGCAATTTGAAAACAGTTTATTTAAATGAAGGGCAGGCTAATAAATTAGACGATTACGCAAAGGCCCTTGTCTTTTCCTTTTTCTTTTACATCCTATTTATATACTATCCAGTAAATGTTGAGCTTATTACCATTTTGATATCTATTATCAAACCGAAAACGAAGACTTGACCATTGTACTACATAGTGCAATAGTAAAGTCGATAATCTGGGGAAGTCGATCCCGAATTCTCACCAACAGCAGCCACCTAATTTTTCTTTTCGTTATTAGCTTCAACAGTGCCATTTCATATATATATATATATCTATGTTCTCAGGCAGACATATATATATAAATCAAGGAACAGCACTAAAAGCAGTTGCAACATATCATAGGTAAAAATAAAACAACTTGGGCTTTACAGCAAGCTTTCGGAATTTTATTCCTTAATCGGGCTTAGTATCAGAATCCCTGAAGAATACGTTTAGCACTTTGAAAATTAGGGACACGGTAATTTCCCTTAACTAGATTGTGATCTTTACATCTTCCTGGGGTTTTTACCTACCCTTTTGCTGACCAGATTAAATTTCATGACCGAAATACTGTGATTTACAGTTAGGCTATTTGAATAACTTTACAGTTCATGCACTATTGAAATTCTGAGGTTGTCTGACACCAAGATTCTCTAGGACGTGCCTCTCTTAAACTCATTATAAAATTAATTACTGTAATGGTTGAAGCTTGCTATTTTAAACCCTGTTTTGTAATGACGAGGACGTCATATAAAGCCTGGAAGTACTCGAGCACTTAGAACAGCGCCAAATATAATTTGTACCCGTAAAAATGCATAAACCCTATCAAGGACTACCCATATCAATCACAATCGGTATATCCGTGTTGTCGTATAAATGATAATCACGAGTTAAAAATATCAAAAAGTATTTTGCGCCAGAATATCAGGGATGCAGCATAACAACTGGAAGTACCCTAGGGAGAAGGAGAACACCATTAGCAATGCGGAGGGAAAACGATGACGTCAAAATCCAAAGTTTTGGAAATAGTAAGATTTGACTCCAGATATCTAAACTCAGCCCTGCAAAAGGCCCTGCAATACCCGACCTGTAATCTATATCGTGTTTAAACTAGAGGCGTTTGAATTTCAAATTACTCGGGTCAAAACTCTAATTTTCCTTGGATCCTTACGTATGAATCCAACATCAAATAATGAGGGTCTTTTAGAGAGATTTAAAACTTTGAAAGCTAATATCTCAGTTTTGGGAAAGGGCAACACTCTCATTTTCGGCAATTGACGTTCTTTATAATAGAGCAACGTAAAAATTGAGTACTTTTCCCGTACTTCAAACATTTTTAAAATTGTGACGTCACACTTTCCTTCTGCATTTTTATATTAACAAAAACTTCAACCCTAGGATCTAAATCTAAGAGAGAATCAATATTAATAAAATTGGTTTATGTTTGCATTCATTTAAATGATACTGAGATTCGAAGTTGCCCTTATATATATTATATGATGACACGCGGATGTAATATGACACGTGAAGTACACAAAAGGTTAAAGATGCATTTTGTTTGTATGAAAACGTTTCGATCATATTGTAATGACCGCCTCTCTCTCTACTTGTGGCAGCTCTGGGGTAACTCGTTGGCAGCGCTCGCAGATTATCCACAAGGATAAATTGCATATTCACCTTCTACACAATATATATATCTGAGATCTAGCGCTCAACTGAAACAACGGAAAGATACAGCCTTTAAAAAGTCTACCAATCGCGATTTTTTCCCTGCAGATGCATTCAAATGTCTACATCTTATTTGGAATACGTCACCTTGTTGCGCATAAAGGAACAATATAGCAAGGCAGGTTAACTAAAAACAAATGATTTGCCAAAAGCATCAAGAAAAGGAAGATTTCTAGCTATGCAAAGTATTACCAAATAAAAAACGCAAACAGAAAAGTTTCGGCCGATAGATGGTAAGTAAACTCAAACCTTGCGATTATACATTGCTTCATTTTGACATATTCATGGGATGTATAACCTTGTCAAGTCAAGTTAAAAGAAAATAAATGTTTTGACAATTGAAGACGTCTTTTTACGTGTATTTGAAAATATTAGCACCATACTGCTAGTTTAAACATTAGTTTTGGAATTGATAAGCTGAAACAGAAGAAAATATTAGGTTTAGACTTTTGATTTACTCAAAGGATCTTTTCTGTTTGCTGATTTAAAGATGGAGAAACTCTGTAGATGGCCCCTTTTGTATCAAATTCACAGAAACTAATCAGTAATGTATTTTTAGTGTGGAAATGGTCAGATCGTAATTTCTTCATAAGAAGGCTCGAGAAAGTATGAATAATACAAATCTTTCCATATCTTCCAAACAGAACCTTTTAGACGACAAAGAACACATTTTGGTGTCAAGACTTATGGCACACTAAGGGTAAGGGATAATATTGCAAGAACGTGAAACAAGACTATATTCCAGAAAGGATTTTTTATAACAAGTCCGTTACGTGCTATCTTATCTCCACTTTCATTAAGCTGCATGACTTGCATTTGGATAGAGTCTGCACAATTGTACCAACATAGAACGACTGTTTAAAAACCAATAAAGAGTGGAAGAAAATACCGAGGGATTAAAAAAATCTCTTCTACTAAACGAGTTCTGTTCTCTTTTTTTTTTGCCCATTAGATAACAAATGTACTCTAAGCAGTGGCAGATGAGAGAAACTTTTAATTACACCATGTTTTTGCTATTCCATGAAGGATTTTTTTATTTTGTATAGCGACATAAAATATTTTGTTAATGCAAGTATGATAGTGTCAATTTGTAATCTTTGTTTGGTCACATATGAAGTGCCTACGCACATATAAAGTTCCTTACAATTTAGAGCGTTTCATCATTCCGGTTGTGTCTAACTACTCTTTGAATACATACAATAATTAAGTATACAAAATATAGTGTTTTATTTACAAAGAAGATCGATTAGACCAGTGGGCTCTTACTACGAGATTTTATCCTTATAATTGATAAGTGAAGAAATTTTTTTGTTCTCCATAGCACTATCAAGACCGTGTTACTTTAAGATCCGAAGGACATGGGGGAGGGGATGCAAAGTATGCCCGTGCCTATATTCTCGTCTTTATTCTTTTCAGCATGTCACGTCACTGTCCCCGGATGGTCACTCCACTCCACTCTTGGCAATTTTGTACTACGTGAATTCATCAAATTTCAGCCTTTTACATGATATGATCTTCCCGTCGTCGCTTTTGTCTTCACACCTCTCTCTTCTTTGTCTCTTGTTGTTCACTCCTCTCTTTTCTGGCCAAACTATTGATGCACACTCAAACCAGATGTCCTGCCCACTGGCCCCTTGTTTATTCTGGACTTTTCTCAAGTCGTATTCCGCTTCTTTCCTTGCTCTTATATCTTCATTAATATTTATGATTTGGTCTTTCTTTGTAATTCCAAAGATTATTCTCCCCATGATTTTCTGGGCTACAGCCAGGTTTTCCTTTTCATATTTCCTGACTAACCATGTTGATGCTCCATGCGTCATTGATCGTAGTAGCACAATCAATTTCTTGAGGCACATGGGTATCTTCTTGTCTTGTGTAAAGTTGCTGTAATGACCAAATTTCACCCAGCCTACTAGTATTTCTATTCCTGCTTCTATTTCTCTGATTATCTAATTTCCTGGTTAAACAATCTTCCTTGAATTCCTTTACCTCTCTCAGTTGCTTAACATGGATTGATACTCCGTTTTTTCATATCTTTATTGCCACTTCATTGCTAATGATCCTTGTCTCTCTTGTTTATCTTTATTCCATTTCTTTTCCCGCTCATATTCAAATCATTTATCAGTTCTTTCAAATTGTTCATCACTTTCTACAAGCAATGTGATATCATCTGCAAAACTCAAATTGTTAAGACTTTCTGAACTGATGTTGATGTCATTGTCACATTTTATCCTCAAGAATATTTCTTCCAGGGCGTAATAATGTGTCATTTTGACTGACTTTCATCTGCATACAGATCTTCTTGTTTAATGTTTCTGTTCTTACGTCTGCTGTTCCTCCATCAAATGAATCACTTAGGATGTTGATGTATTTATCATCCACACCATACTATTTTAATGTATCGAAGACCGCCTTGGGCTGTATGTAAATAAAAGCCTTCGGATAGTCGATGTAGGTACAATGAAGATGGGTATACCTTACTTGTTGGTTTACTATAGTATTCGTACCACTGAATGTACGTAATCAATGGCAGAGTGACATCTTGCCTAATGGTGGCCTGTAGGCTATCGGACCAAAGGAGCGCCTTTACATCTCCTTTAAACAATCAATGACTAGCACCGAATATATCAGTGCTGATAAATGTGTAAAATTTGTTACTTAGATTCAAACTTTGCAGGTATCTTGATTTATGTATTAGGTCAAGAAAGTTGGAGATGATGACATTGTATAACAGCCGATAGTTGAGAAGTACAGCGACATTGTTGGAAAATTCACTGCCCAAGGGTGTTTTATTTGTAAAACGTAAAGTAATCTCAATATACTGGGTTAAAAAGTATGTCTTCCTAAGGCATAGAAAACTAGCATTCTAGACTATCTAGACTAGGCTAGGAAGAGCGAGGAGAGGAGTCTGTGAATATATGTTATTTATATATTAAAGTTAACTATTATGTTGATTAATGATTTAACTAAAGAAAAATTAATTTACTTTGAAATTTTAAGTTGATAACATCAAATAAATGCGAGAAGTTGACAAGAAAGTTGACGGGAATACACTATTCGACAATCCATATGCGTTGTTGGAATAATGTTTACCAGCTACAGGTAACAGAAAATAAATTTATCAGGTTTAAAAGATTAGGTACATTAACGTGAGTACATGGAGACTTTCTATCCTGCTATTGACTTGATTTGTGCCAAAAAAAGCTACCAAAAACTAGGTTTATTCTCAGAAAAAATTAACTTAAGAATTTAATCTGATCTTTAATTTGATAGAACGTAATATTTTTTTGTACAAGGTAATCTTTACTTACTGATATAAAATAACGTCTTTTGGTATTGATAACATGCAAAACGTAAAAAGGAAGTATCAATTATAAGATGCCCAAGATAAATAAAGGTGTATTGCTGCGATAATTCATGTCCAGTTGGTAAGACAAACACTATTTATTTTCCGTAACTTCAGTGCAGAAAAGATCAGGTTTTCCTATTATTACTCTTTTGTGTGATTAAGAGAACAGTAATGCTGCCTGGTCTTGTCTTTATTACCATGAGTTACAGAAGGTTGATCTCTTCTTGATCTCTGTTGTTTTCTATTATTTATTGTGACAATGGAAATTCCAGCAACTTTATTTGGAATTAAACATAAGATTGTGGCTGGTTTGCGGACAACTTTATTTTAAATTGGCTTTATCCAGCTGCTTTTACGTGCAAATAATAACCATTTAAAAATTCATGGCTCTATAACAACCAAGAAGCCGGCTTTACATAACTAGATGAAGGATTTGCACAGCAATGTTTCCTGTAGGTAGAGGAGAACAGCTCAAAACGTAGACAATTACATGCAGTTCATGACTGATGCAAAAGACAGAGTAGAAAGTTTAATCTAATTTTGAGCCCTTAACCTAAGCATTTGACACGTCTTTTTCAACCAACAGCAGTATTTTAACGCAATTAAAATGCCTTTCAGTTTAAGTAATAGGGCACAAGCGCAATAATTTTTTCGGTCGATATTTTCATAATAATCTTGACAATGCAATTTACTGTGATTTGCCCCGTGAAACGTGAAACCTTTCAACTTCATCTCAGTTCCAGATTTTATTATGAGTTGATTTTCCAAATAACGTGCTGTATTTTTCTATTAAACTCAATGTTATCAATGTTACAGGAGAGTGCAAGGGATAAGGCAGTATCAGTCGCGTTAGTGGAGGATTTTCTATCTATTGTAGTTATTATGGGGATACGCGCAATGATTGCAGTGGCCAGATCGTAAAGCAACAGGCATAAAAAACAAAGTTTTAGAACTGAGAGCCGCTTTTGTTATTATGTATTTTCCCTGATAATAAATTATGCTTCATCTAAAAAGATTTATTGTACCAGCTTTATCCTGAACGGACAATTATTTTCTCAAGAACTTTCCTCACTACTCACGAAAACCTCAAATATTTTGCCCTGAATTAGTGACAGGCTCTTTTTATTCCTTTAAGGTACAAAACGTTGCGCGTCTACTTTAAAAATATCATTGCAAAATTTCTTTTTTATTAGCTTTAATGAAAAAAAACATTTTAAAGAACCGGAAAAATTTGAATAAATAACGCACGATGACGCAAAAATAACACATCAGACTGCATAATACAATAATACGTCATATACATTTTTTGCTTCTTTTTCTTTACTTGTTTTATAATGGCTTCCCTTCATGAAGCCAGAAATGATATGAATGATTTTAAATATAAATATTGCTTGATCATCAAATTCACCAGTTTCTCAAAATGGATTAATCCTTTTACTTCCCCTAATTTTGCAATCATGGGTGCGCTAGCTCGATTTTTCTGACGAAGAGTACTGACTCGATATTAACCAAAAAGGTTTGATTTGTGAGAAGATAGATGAACGAAACTCAGCCAAAAGGTGTTCAATTAATACCTATCTAAAGTCGATAAATATTTTCTACATAAAATCAATTCTGTACTGTTATAAATCTGTTCCGATACAAAGTATTATTCTACTGTTTTCTTTATTTGCCTGTCACTAGGAGCAATCCGTGCCTTCCCAATGAAAGATTGTTTTGTCAAATTTTATGGACCTGAAGTCCCCCAGCCACCTCAGCTCGTGCACTTATGCTTCCAAATTTAAGAGTAATTATCTTGACACCAAATCCTAATCTATTAAACTCTTGTTTAATATATTGTAACAGGTCGAGAACATAGTTTGCTTAGGAGAGTGCGTATAGAAACCTACAGCTTCTAAAGAGTTGTTCTTATCATTTGCAAATTTATCACAGGACATCTGTTAAATTTATCTAGCATAATAGTTATTATCCTGACAGTGAAAGTAGAATAGGTTATGGGCCACATCTGTCACTTGCACATATGCTGGCTGACAGTAACTACCATGCATATGGCTCTAATTTATACAAACGTTTCAAGGTGGCAGGGAAAACGACTCTCAATTCAGTTTCTTTTTATTCAAAATAATTTCAAAGGTACTTCACATAATGATGTTATGACATTACTTCACTGACTGGGCTCTTTCAGCTTTTGATCTGTTAACGAAACGTGATGAAGAGAATATCAGAAGACATGGTATTCTTGTTTATCCTAAAATTAGATTGGATTTGTCCCGACGCATTCAAATTTAATTCGACTATCATTGTTGTAAATCAAGAACACGTATATATAGTTGAAACGATGCTTCTAATAAACTTACCGCCTTGAATGCCATACTTCGTTGTAGTTGAAATGCGCTAAACAGGTGCTGCTCATTTTGTTATTTGTTTGTTTACCGATTGAGTTTGCATCTCCTCTGAGACAAACGTCGACGTTGTCGGATTTGATACCAAGAAAACTATGAAAACAGCTGGATATCTAAGTGTGGGAGTATGAAACTTCGTATATAGACTGTGCTTGCCTCATGTTGCCTACGAAAGTCTGTTGTTATTTGTTTCTTTTGACCATCGGATTTTTGTTGAGCTGGTTCGAAAAAAATAGAAGATATTTGTTATCTTACTGGGAAGTGAGTATGACTCGAATATGATCCTAGTGAAAACATAGCTATAATTTTTGAGAATCTTGGTATTCGTGCCGATCTATTTGATATGGAGGAAAAACAAGCAGTTACAAAGAAGCTCGTTCTTGGCAAGTCCGTAGATCTAGATGGCATTCCTAAAGACGTTCCCAAATTATGTGACTTCGATGGTATCGTGTTACCAATTGCAAACAAACTATTTGAGGGTAACAAACCATATTATTGGTCAATAGTCAATATCATTCCAATTACCAAGTCTGGGGACCTAAGCGAATATGACAACTAAGCCGAATAATGCTCACAGCTATTGCTGCGAAACTGACGAGAAAAAATATTCTGAATCGAACACAGCCTGAAATTGATAAATGCTTGCTACCAAACTAGAGTACTTTCCGTCCAGGTCGCTCTAACAGCAGCCCAGATTCTAACTTTAAGTAGTATAATTGAAGGTGTGATAAACAACAATTTGAAATTAATTATCATCTTCGTAGACTTTCGAAAGGTATTCGATTGTATTCACAAGAAGAATGTTGCAAATTCTGAGGGGCTATGGAGTAAAAACACTTGTAAATGTAATAAGCAAGTTGCACGAGAACACTCGTACCAAAGTTGTCACACTCCTGATGGTGATACTGAGCTATTCGATATCGTTTCAGGGGTGTTACAAGGTGATGTATTGACACTATGTCTATTTGCAATAGTTCATTTACGTCATGTGCCAAGCGGTAAATGGTCAAGAAATTGAGATTGGATTCAAACTTGAGAGACGGCAAAGTCGGCGTCCACCTGTTGTAGTCACTGACTTGGAATTTGCTGATGACATTGCTCTTTTGTGTGAGGAGATAGAGCTGGCACAAGAACTGCTGAAATGTGTTGATACTAAAGATTCGAAAGTACGACTACACGTAAATGCGAAAAAGAAACTGAAGTAATTCCACACAATTATGAAACATCTGTTAACATTAAAGGTAAATCGGATAACACAATCAAGGAAGTTGATGACTTCAAATATCATGACTTGTGGATGAAAAGCAGTGAAAAGGATTTCAATGTTCGCAAATCACTAACCTGGAGCGCCTGCCATAGTCTTGGTAAGAAATGGAAATCGTCACTCTCTCGCACAATTAAATTTCGATTGTTCACTACTACTATATAATCAGTATTGTTATCAGAAAGTGATACTTGGACATTGACGAAGGTCCTCCAGAAACACTTCAATCAGTGCTACACACGCAAGCTCAGAATGGCGCTGAATGCAAAAGCAAAACCCTATAAACGAACAACTGTATCAAGATTTACCCTCGTTGTCCAAGAAAGTGAGGGTTCGGGGAATGCGACTTGCAGGACACTGCCACAGGCATTTAGAGGTAATCTCATCATGCCTTGTATTCTGGCAACCAAGAAAGGGACGAACAAACAGAGGCAGACCAGCCGTCAACTACATTGACAGTATTAAAGCAAACAAAAACCCATCTGAGATGGCTGAATTCAAATCGGTAATAGAAAATCGCAAGTCGTGGAGGAAACTTTCAAGAGACGTTCCTGTGGAAGCTCAACGGCGATGAGATTAGATGAGATGTTTTTTTAAGAGTATTGTTACTATAGAGTTCTGTAGAAGCACGTGGAATACCAGTGCGTGAAATAATTTTGCTGTCTTGTAATGTCCCAAAATATCTCTTGCACTGAAAAAAGTGTTTTACCGACTTCTCTTGTCCTGAAAGTACAGGTTGTATAGAAATGAAAGGACTCGTCTATCTGAAAATCGCGTGCAGAGACAAAGATCCATTGAGATAGAAAAAGTGCAGACCCTAAAATATCAAGACACTCACTCCTACAAAAAAGAGCTGGAATTGCGTGCTTCGTATATTTAAGTAGTTACTCTTGTAAATATAATAATTCAAACACTTACAATAACCAATCGCATCACTGAATTTGAATTTATTTTATCTTAAGAAATTAGATAAGTTACCTTATTAAGAGTTGTTTGCTATTAAATGTAAACCTGTCAATATATTCCCCTCTTCATTAAAAACGTCTCGTTGTCACTTACAAACAAGTACTGTTCACTGCTTCCTCTCCAGTTTGTAGAAGCATCTCAACAGCATGAACAAAGTCCCAGATGTACAAAAATAGTCAGGATTTACATATTTACAGCTTTAAGCAGGCACAGATTCATTTTCCCTCCAAACAGAGATGTGGTGAAAAAGTATTGTTACTTTACAACAGAAACGCTTAGCTGATTACTCCCGTTTTAAGAATGTTAGGCACTCACACATAATACCTTAATTCCCTTAATGTACACGCCTCTCTTTAATTCTCGCGCACTTAAAGTGCGCTAAAATTAATGGGTACTCAAAAATTAAAGGGTGCGAGTTAAAGAAAATACAATGAAATTAGAAAATCGCTACATTCTGTTCATAACTTAATTCCGTTAATGAACTTTGCTTAATAAATAACAACAATTTCAGGTTCAATTTTATCATTTTCTTCTGATGCTTCAAAGGCAGTTATATCTACTTCAAACTCATCTTCAAAATCGACGTCAGCAGTGAAAACAGTTTCTTCTTCCAAATATTCACTGGAAACAAATTTCTCTGGTTCAACATAATCTTTCTCCAGGTAATCCTCCATTTTTCGCTCGAAGAACTTGCCTTCTTCGCAATCAGCAAAATAGTGATTTCCAATCCTCCTTTTGGTGTAGGCGATTTTCTGTGCTTGTTGCTTCGTACCCGTGCTACAAGCTCGCCCCCATAGTTCAAGAAGTAATGACAAAATCGACAACTGTCCCGAGGAGTATGTCCAACAACTTAAAATTCAAACAGCTTTCCAAACAAATGTCATCACAGAGATATTGCAATTGGATCATGCACATTTCCAATTTTTTGTTTGACTTTTAAAACCTGTCATGCATTTTCGATTACACAAAGAGCTATAAAGATGACAACTTACAACCGCTGCTTGAAATTTGAGGGTGCGCAAAAATATGATTCAATTTGAGTTCAGAAAAATTTGGGGCTCAAAAAATGGGGGGGGGGGTTGTTTTAAAGTGACGCAAAAAAATTAAGGGAATTAACGTATGCAAATATCTTAAGAAAAAAATCCTCTCTTTACAAATTTGTTCATTCTTTATCTATTTGTTGTTGATGCTAATATATACAGTGTTGCAACAATAAAAATTTGCAATGTTGGTATGAAGTAGGGAAAAATCACCTTTCTGAGCAAAGCTACTAAAAGTTTGATTAGTAAGTATTGAATGTGTATAAAGTCTGATTTAATTTTTAGCTACATTATTAAAATTATAAATCATCATTGATCTGGAAGACTTGGATCAGGATGCTGAGTAGCTGAAGATTTCCACTGTTATAAGATATTAGTAGAAAGATAAAAAAGGGGGCACTAACAACAAATCTTTGTAAAGCAAGTTATTTGCAAGTTAATACGCCGAGGTTCTATATCATACTTTTACACAAATGCTTTGCAAATCTTATTGACTTTTTACAATATTCTTTAAGTTTAATGACTAATATTTTAAAGGAAAAAATGTGTAAAAAATTGCTAATGATGACTTCTCACAAGAGAAACCCACAGAAGAGAAACGCAAATGTCCACAGACAAGTACTTAAAATAGGCGCAATATTTTACCACTGTTAGACGCAGAATTGTTGATAGCCGTTGGTCCATGGACATTGGACTAGTACATTTGTAACGTCCTGCTGTGATCTCTTCTAATTCTAAAAATTAACTTGTTTTTATAATAATTGATATATTAATTAACAATCCTGCCACCTTTATACTTAGAGCTAATAACGTAAATCTACCATGTGCCTTTGAATCTTCCTTTAACTTCACCAATTTCAAACACGTCATACTTTGTTACACCATAGAATTAACCAAAGAACAACGTAAAGGAATTAACTTACCTTAAAATCAGGAGGAACACTCTTCTGAAATAGCTTTGGCGACAGCAAACTGACGTATAGCCCAACGACGTCAATTTTCAAATCCAGCCTTAAAGCATATTACTAACTACTGATGGAGAGTATTCCTTGTAAAAGTGATACGGTATTTTTTTGTTCTATATATAGCAGGAAAACAAACAAGGTTGCTTGCTTACCAGGCCGAACAGCCAGTTTCGGCTCCTACTCCTCTACTGCATCCTATTATGATAGGGCGCCTCCATCACGCTTCAGCTAGGTAAAACAGGGATACCTTTTCTGCTGTTTTCTGGAGTTCTGTAACCACCCGCTTTGTCGTCTTGTTGAAACCAAACCTTCTTCTGAGGAAGATAGTAACATCTTTTTCAACAAATCCACGACAACCTACCGCTAAATGATAAACTTCTATCTTCCAGCCTTGTTCATTGTCTTCGTACTTTAGCATTTTCCTTTCTTCTGTCTGCTCAAACTTGCTTTCCCAGGGGAATTCAGTTCCAATAAAAATGTTCTCCCTTCTTTGTTATTCCAGATCACTAAATCTGGTCTTTTGTTTGTTGTTACAATAGGAAACACAAGTGCAGAATCAAAGTCAGCTGCTATTTTCCACTCTCCTGGCCACCTTTCATCTACAATTGTTGACATTTGTGAACAAGTTAATCAAAGTTCCTGTAGTCCGAACTATTGTATATTGTAGCACTGCTTTTTCCTCTAAATTCTGTATTGAACGAGACATGAATCAGTCAATGTCAGAGTCTAACAATATTCACCGTAAGTCGACCTAGGAATAGGCAGCTAAGTATGATATTGGCTTCTGTAATTACTTGATGACACTACCTTAAGAGTCGTAAGGCTCCTACCTCTACACGATTAATCTTAAGTAGTATTTATTGATGCTATTTCTTCTTCGAAAACAAATTTTGTAAAGTAAAAGATATATCAATGATGTAAGATAAGAATTAAGTTTTACAAATCTGCTATCCTTTGTAATTTAATAGCATATCATATTTCGTATTCTTTTGCAAAGTCTCCTTGCAACAAAAGTATGCTTGAATAATAAATAAAGATGCTTCGTCGACTTTGAAGCTACGGTAAGCACTTGCTCCAGTAAACTCTTTCATGCGAAGCTAAACGTTAGCACTAGATGTGTGACAAGATCCAGTGTCTAAGGACTCACTACTTTAAAGCTATACAGAGCCCCCGCCCTCCAAAAGACGTCGTATTAGAAACGTCTTTTACCTAAAACCAAGAACTATTTGCTTTGCAACAAAAGGTTTCTAACGATAAAAGTTTGAGGTATGACGGAGATTTTGTTATCCATAAAAACTATTCATATAATAGGAAATAGATCAGCTCGCAAAGCATGTCGATCGCCTTTAAAATAGGAAGTCGATGACTAGATTGTACGTATTACATTTGTTACTGAAAATAATGTCAAGTTAACTGGTTTAAACCGATTTTTAACCGGAGAGAGAGCCCCGCCAAACATCAGCTTTTTTTGTATAAAATTATTTCCAATTCTATAAAACTCTGGAATTTTCTAAACTGTTCCTTTTATCTATTAGAATAAAGATGACAATTTTTAGGCAAATTTGAAATCTGCAGATCCTTCAATAGGACGCCCTTTAAAAATTATAGTCCAAAATTGCAGACTCAAGAAAGTTTAATCGAAAAAAAATTTTGGTTCTGAACCATTATTCCTCTACAGTTTTAGGTGTCAATTGGCCATTTTACACTCTTAACGAGCATTGCAATTATTTTTCTGGGAAATGGTACTTACATTGGGCATTTCTTAGGAAATGTCTATATTTTTTTCTCATCCTAACAAGCAATATATGAAAGTCACAGATAATATCATCATACTGTATTTTCATAAAGTGGATGATGTAAGGCTTAAGGTATGGATAATTTCATAACATTCTTTTGTCACAGAAAGAGATGGTGAAAATCAAAAAATATCGTCAACATTTCATGCATCTTTTTAATGTAAAGCGTTTTTTCGTGTTAAAACGCAACATTTTCTAATAGAACTAAATTGCATCATCTTTGAGGGAGACAAAAGTAGAGTATTGACAGGTTTTACTTTATGGGCCTTCATCTTTTGTGAAATAGCGTTAGTTCTTGTATAGGGCCTCGGAAAGCTACATATAGTATGTAGTTAGGTATCTTAATACCCCGTGTAGGATATGACTGAACATTGCTTGCGTCGATGGGCTATCGTGATGTCAGTCTAAAAATATCAAAAATCCACAATTTGCTTAAGATCTTTGATCAATGGGGATCAAGTTTAACTCTCTGTTTCAACTTCTAATTTGGACCTCACACACGTCCTTGTTTCTCTGCAGCTGTTGAATCAAACTATGTGTTCTGTAACAGACCACTCTAAGAACCCTCCACTTTTATTATCATCGATCGAATGACGGGAATAAATATGGATAATAACATAACCTTCTTTTGTCAGAGACAGAGTTGAAGAAGATATAAAAATACCGTCAACATTTCATGCATCTTTTAATATAAAGCGTTTTTTCGTGTTAAAACGCAAAATTCTCTAATTGAACTAAATTACATTATCTTTGAGGGAGACAAAACTAGAATATAGCCAGGTTTTACTTTATGGGCCTTTATCTTTTGTGAAATAGCGTTAGCTCTTGTATGGAGCCTCGGAGAGCTACCTACACTATTGTAATAATATATCTCAATATCCCGTGTGAGATAGGAATTCTCCAACGATGGAGTGTCGTGATGTCAATCTTAAAATATCAAAAATCCACAACCTGCTTTAGATCTTTTATCAATGGGGATCATGTTTAACTCTGTGTTGTAACTTCCATTCTGGATCTCACACATTTCCTTTTTTCTCTGCAGCTGTTGCTTCAAACTATGTAACAGACCACTCTGAGCACCTTCCACTTGTATCATCATCGATCGAATGGTAGAAAGTAATGAAGCTATAGTGAAAACTAGAATTACAGTAAAACAGTTAAATTAACTTTATTTCAGGCTGAAAATTGTCTTATTCTTGTTAAATATCATACTCTGATGCTATTTGACACTCAGATGAAGATTGGTATTAATTTTACAGAAAATACAATTTTTTGAGACAATGTATAGGGATTTGCTATTTTGAAACAGATATTTTTTTCATAAAATATATGTGTACTCGTTTTCCTCGTTTTATAATGGGTTTAATTCAACAAAGTTCGTTGCTTTAGTCTTTTGAGGTTTGCTATTCTCTATTTTACCTTTCGGCTTAATTTCAATTTTTGAAAGGAAGCGTAAGCTATTCGACAGAAAATATCTAGAATATCATCATGCAAAATGTGAACTAAAGTTCTGTTAAGCACACCAAGATTCAAAATATTCACTCGTTTTTCTCGTTTTATAATGGTTTCAATGCAACAAAGTTCGTTGCTTTAGTCTTTTGAGGTTTGCTATTCTTTATTTTTTGGCGTAGTTTCAATGTTTAAAAGCTGACACTATTAGGACATTCTCATCGTTATTTTAGATGTTTGGCACTGCTCTATTTGATAATGCTATCTTCAAAATCTGTTAGGAAACT
The DNA here is from genome assembly GCA_010016065.2 of Carybdea cf. marsupialis auct. non (Linnaeus, 1758). Lineage (NCBI taxonomy): Eukaryota > Metazoa > Cnidaria > Cubozoa > Carybdeida > Carybdeidae > Carybdea > Carybdea cf. marsupialis auct. non (Linnaeus, 1758). The sequence goes on from JAAAKL020000112.1 coordinate 40,317, forward strand.
GTAAAGGATCCAGTTATTTTTAGCAAAAGTCTAGTTGGGCAGACGCCATGTCATATAAGGGGTAGGAAGGATATCTGTACCTACCCTCGACTTTGATAACAAGACGTTTAAGAGAAATAATAAAAAAAATTAAAGCTCTACCAGTTCTGTTTTCTAGCAGCAATTTCTTCAGTGAGTTATGCCTCGTGCGTGGCTTTACGGTGATCATCAATCCAAAAATAGACAGGCCATTTGGAATATACTCCGATGCTCCATAAAGCTGCTACGCCCTAAATATTACGGTGCCAAACTTCGGTGGAGTTCACCTCAAGGTTGAAGTTTGTACATGGATTATTTGCATCTACGAATTAGATGACAGCAAAAATTTAGATTGACCATTTTTACTCGTTTTAATACTCGTGAAAGTAACGCCTTCTTTTAAAACCACCGGCCTTTGAAATTACACGCATCTCAAAGCGCTATTTGTGAGACACAACAGTACTCCTACAGCGATTAAGAATGAGCGTAATTGAGTAGGAGGATAATAGACCTCCGACTGCTAAGCATTTGGTGATGAGTTGGCAGAAAGAAGAATAGCTTCACTCAAAGCTTGAAGTTTTCTACTGATGTACAGTAATGTAATACCTATTGTAAAGTATTACGTGTATTAGTAGTATAAAATAAATAGTCCCCTCGCATTTAATTTTCTGATGCTATTTTTTTCCAACAACAGTTATAATGGTCTGATTCTGAGTTTAAAACGAGAAATTTTCAAGTCTTTTTAGAATAATATGAGTGTGGCAATGGTATCCCTGAACAAGTCCTTGACGGTACTAAAAAGAGAGGAATAAAGCTCATTTATATGTAAGGCAGAGACAGAGACAGAGACGTAAGACAGAGAGTGGTGGAAAGTTATGATTACAACGCTTCCAAAAATGGAGCTCTGAGTGAATGCCGTCAGTATACACGTATGGTTCTTCCACTGACCCATCTCATGCAATTTAAATCATGCATTTTTATTGATGAGGTGTATAGGAAAACTGGATCAGAAAAATAGAGCAATAAAATATGATATGCTCGCTGGTCAAGAAGGCACATGTTTCAAGGCCCAACTGTATAACTGGTTTATAGGCATCCGCAAAGCTTTTCGTGATATAAATATTGCAACATATGCGTGGTTAAATCAGAAACTCCTTTACGACTGACACGTATTTGGTTACGCAGTGGCAAAGAGATCGTGGATCCAATATTTTTCGGCAGAATATCAAACTTAAATGGTAACTTTTCCTACAACAAAGAATCTTTATTAAACCATGGTTGGTAACTCAGAGAGTGCCGAATTGGTTTAGCTGCTTTAAAAAATACGCTGACAAGAAATAAATAAGGTTACAGACCAAAGAACATTTCCATTTAATCGGGTGTATGCTAGATTTTAGATATTTTGGCCTTGAGTTAATATTTTAAATGGATGCTAAATTTAAGAAACATGCGTTTATGACGTCGACAAGGAGGAGAGATGATAATTATGTATTATTCTAAAATAAAATGAAGCAATGTACTTTGAGACGAGCTGGAAGGTTTAGAATCTGGAAATTGTATATTTTATTGAGGTCAGAGATAAATGGTCCGAAAGAGGTCTACGAGACTCCTTTGTTGTCTTCGTCAACTTCGACGGAGGATTAGGAGCTAATTAGGAAATAAGAAAAAGTGCGCCATGTTACCATGATGATTCACATAGCTCAGCTGCTAATGCATGGGTTAAAGGTTCGAGTCGCGTTAATGGTATATGCTCTATTTCTTGTATATTTTTCAAAATGTTAAGTGCAAATTTGTCACCACAGTCACTTGAAATAGAAAACTGCGCTAAATCTACTTGTTGCTCTACGTATAGAACTTAAGCAGACCCATCAAGGCACCATTTTGGCAACCAGTCTTCCGTCAGTTAACATAGGCATTCAGACATTCAGACAAATATTCTTAATCAAGATTGCGCAATTTTGAAGGAAAGCTTGTCTGCTTCATGTGACGTAATCGTAGGTAGACTTCCAAATGGCTTGTCATTCGGTAAAATGCTAGCTATAGTTGTAGAGTGGACGGGACAATTTTTCATGGACAAAATTGAGAAGCTGCTAAACTTTTGCAAAGAGCACTTCATGAGAACTATAGCATAGATTTCTCTTGCTATTGGCTCTTTATATCCTTGAGAGATGAAAGTTTTAGACTTTACTTCGATCATTGGATGTGTACGAGTCTTAACAAACTTGAAGGCTGAATTGTCCAATATAACTGACTTCTACATTGGTAACTCAATACAAATTTAATACGCTATTTTTGGAAGCAAGCGTTATGCACAACCGGAAGGCAATGACATCAAGCTCTTCCAAGTTTTAGAGACCAAAACTTCGGTGCCATGTGAATTAACAGCAAAAGAGACTTCCATCTCGAATAAATCGCCGTTTTACTTCAATGATCTGATCATGGTCTTGTCTCGATTAGATGTTCAAAATGGCTCTAACCTCCGGTTTCTTTTATATTTTTTCTTGCTATTAATAGGACTTTACCATTGTCGGGAAATCTGTTTAACATGATTTTGCACTTCTGATACATACAAGTGCCTTACAAATGTAGCAAGCAAGCTTCGGCGCCAAGAATTGGTATGCAAGAACATCTTTCTAGGCTAGAATACATTTTGGCGCGCTAGCACTTGCTACAATTTTTGATAGACAGCAAAGGAGCTACCTTGGAAGTCTAAAGAGTCCTCCTTTGTATTATTTACGCCGACAGCAAGTCAGGTGTGATTTGCGGAACATATAAGAAGAACCCCGAAGCCATTAAAGTAACAGCATCATTGTAGGCCTGTAAGTGTTTCCAAAACATAACCAAAGCAGTACAAAAGACGAAAAGAAGGTACGCTCGGAGCATAAAAGGATACTGTCGGGGTTTAGTTATTATATAACCTACTTTGTAACGTCAGTATGCTTCTGTAAATTACTCTCTATATTAAACAAACCAAATTTGATTTCTCAATTTTGGAGTTTGCACCTCATGTCGAGGTTATTCCCTTCTATGGCCTCTACTACTGTCTCTGCTACTGTCTCGGCAGCAATTTCAGCTTCATTTGTAGCTTTACCTGAAGCAACGAACTTTCTGATAATTGTTATTTTCCATTTTGTATATGATTTAGTTCCGCTGTTACGTATGAATCCTCATCTATAATGATCCAATTTTGGGGAGTCCATTTGAGATTCCGATTATTGATAGCTCAAAAGTCAGGTACATAGTATATGTGATTCCTTCCCTTCCTTCCTTAGAAAGAAAAATGCAATAATGCAATGGCCTCGTGAACTCCTCTCTCCTTTGAACGAAAAACAGCTGCTCTGGTGTTTTCATCCTGCTTAAGTGTCTATTTTCAATGAAATCACGACCTTTAGGCATTCAGTTTGTCTTTCAATCGAATATTTCTACGCTGAGTATTTATGCTCAAGCGATTGATTACAGCAATGGCAAATGAATCATCTTCAATCTTAAAACGGGAAGCATTTTCTTTGACAGTTATTTATAAATGATTCATTCATTTAAACTGGCACAGGTGACTGATTTAGTAGGGAAGGCTCCCGATATTGGACTAATGTGGTGTATAGACAGCCGAAGTAAACGCGCAGTATGAAGAAATGTCTTTGGTCATCTAGGAAACATTTACGCATAGCACCATCAAGAGTTCCCTAGGCAGATCAACCTCTAGCTAGGAGTGACTCTCAAAGGGGTTGCTAGCTAACGCTTGCTTTCCTGCATACCAGCCTTAGAGTTTCCAATCAGTGCGGTGTCGTCTCCAAAGATAAAAAGGAGAGATGTTTTCCGTCCACTTCGATCTCTTTGCTTTCCCACTGTATTCTGACGATGATGGCATCTTGGATACAATAACTTTGGTGATGTGTTGTATCCCTGTCCTACACCTCTGCGAAGTTGAAAAATTTCACCGTCATTTTGCAATTGAAGTACTGACGTTGAATTACTCAATAGGTCTTTAAGGAGAGCAATGTAACCCTGATGAACTCCTTTATTTCGGAGACCTTCAAAGAGTGGTGCGAATGTAATACTGTCAACAGTCTTCTCGTAATGTACATATTCCAAGGACATAAGGGTATTGTACTTATTGGGTTTCGTTGAGATTATTTTTTCAAGGAGAGACGATTTGAAGAAAGTACTTAATGAAGGCGCTAGAGAAACAGAACATTATGTCTTCAGTTATGTTTGAGCCCGTGACCACCGAAATCGCGACCTGTGCTCTACCAAGCGAACAAGGTGAACTCCGCTGATAACTTATATGGATAAATATAAAAATATATATTTAGATTATGTTTTTGTAGAAAATAATGAAATATAGATGAATTTGGTTTACTTTGTCTGGATTCGTTGCTGAATACCTTTTAGAATGTGTTTCTTAACATGAACTGCTAACTGGCTGAACTAGTATCCATTGAATATTTTTGCACTAGAAACAACCGTTTGTGACTACAAAATATCAGGTTGAATACTACTGCTTTAAAGAGGTACTAATGAAGAGTTACAGCAAAACTGAAATAGAATCCTGGTGGAGAGATTTTGGATTGACTTTTAAATCGTCAACTATTTAGCCACATAACTATTGCACTAGTTAGCCCTGTTTGACACTTGAGCTCCCCAGTTCAGTCACTATCAGTGCTGTAGAAGTTTGTGATGCAGCCTTTGACGAAGAGCCTGGGTAAAACGGCTTCAAGTACTGATCCTGGTGGTAGTAGCAAATTATCAATCAATATTCAGTAAGGATGATGTCTTCAATAGGGATAATCCTGTCTATTTTCATCAGTTGCTGACTCTTCCTTTATATACACCATCGAGACATTAGAGAAATTTCAATAACGCTCCGATTAGGTCATCGTCAGAAACTATTCAACCTCAGTGTACAAGTCTAACATTGACATAGAGTTGGGAGCCTTTGCAGAGTGCATTACATTTACAATTACAATGCAAGAATTGATAAATAATAACAATACAATACAAACGTGTCTTTAGTAAGTAGTAATTACTTATTTAGTCAGGCTTTCGAGAGGATGTGTTGCAGATGCAAAAAATGATAGCACACAGGTAAAAACAGACGGATTCAAGATGGTGACTTACAAATTATTGTGCTAAGTGGTAGTCTTTGGTAATGAAAATCAAATTTCAGTACAAATTTAGAATGGCTTGTTATACATTCCCGGCCAATTTCACAGCACCTTCTTGATTAAATGACATAATGTTCATCTGCTTTCTTTGCCCTCTGAATAACCTAATAACCAAGGTTTCCGTTCTATAATATGGAATCACTAGAGAAACAACCGTAAAAGTTTACCTAACCGAATATTTTAAAGGATTAACGCACTAAGGCTCAAGCTGCAGGAAACAAAACTTGATAATGTTTCCTTCCAGACCTTAAATATTTTTAAAGGCATATCAAAAATATTCCACGCATCTGATGAATATGTAGACGTAATAGGCATTTATTCCAACATAAAATATCTATTATATGAGGTTCCAACACTGATCTGTGCAAAACTATGGATTGAGTATCTTCCGTCTCACAGCAAGGTCAGTCATTGAACGTTATTTTAGTCCCCATTAAACAAGCTCATATAAAAACATTACGTAACACTGAGTACCATCCAACGCTATCTAACTTTTAGGGACTAGTATTCGTGACCACGCTTTTTTCTGTTTGAAACCATGGAAAGCTCGATCACGTCTTTACAAGAGGTCAGTGGGTTCCGTTTTGAAAGATGTTTCTCTGCTTGAAAAAAGTATTTAAGTACATTAATATTGCAACTCTAATCCTTAGGAAAGATAGGAACACGACCAAAGTAAGATATTCTCTCACTCCATACTTGGTTAGCTTTATTGATCAGTACTAAAACTATCCGTCACGAAAAGCGAGGTGGCAATCAGAACCCTCCGGTGCAATAACAAGGTTACAATTCCTAGTGGGTACAAATTCAACCAATAGTATAATTTATACAAAAATTATTAGGGAGCATCTTCTAGCAAAAAAGTAAATTTAGGCTATTTAAGTAATAAAACTAAGGAATGTTTCGCCATATTATGTTGCAGACAGGAGGATGTATATAGTAGAGGGGTTCAATAATTCCAAGGCAATGACCATGTAGTCACGAATATGTCCTTTTAACAACAACCCAGAGGACGTTAGGACTTGAAAGAGCTCGGAAAATAAGATAAAGCCAAAATCTACTATCAAAAGGCATTCTAGAAACTTAATATTTAATGCAAACATATCCTGGAGCTAATTGTAATGGCAGGCAAGTACCTCTTATGAGTCAAATGAAGATCAAACAAAAAAGGTAGGCTAAAGACATCTCGAGGGAAAAGCTTGAGTGGCTACAAGACGGGAATATAGTTACAATTTAAGACAAAGAAAATTCGATAAAGCAATATTAGCAAAGAGAGTTTGGTGATTGTCAAAGGATGATCAAGTTCATGGAAATGGCTATGAGAGAAGCATTGAAAGAGACAGTGCCCAAGTAGGAGATGATATACTAAGAGACATGAATAACAGAAGAGATCATGACATTTATGCAGAAGGACAGGAAGACGAAGGACAACGAAAAACGAAGACAGATGTTTTTTTTAAGATTGTCATAAAGCTAAAGAAAAATTCCTGAATTAAACAGTTCCGTAACAGATCCGTAATTCGGGAGTTCTGTCGCATCATAAATGGGTATAACAATGAAGTTACCCCTCTCAGCCCTCACTACTTCCAGATTCATACTGGCCCGTTTTATTTGTATCTGTAAAGGCTCTATCTTTGGGATACATAGAAACAGGATGGGGTGAGTTCTTAAGCTTTGGTAAGGCAGTCGTCGTAGAAGAAGGAAGTTTTCGAATGACAAATCACCCAAAAGGGTAAATCAACTCTCACGAGTCAATGGTCAGCCAGCAGCTAACTGCCTTTTATGCATTGGAGCTTGTTTAGGAAAATTCTAGGTACTCAGCTTATAATTGTAGTAAGTATCAGCAAGGGCATGCGACTGTAAAACCTGGGCCACTTAACGAGAAAATTATGTTAGAGAGTGGGTCGTACTAGGGTATACCCCGTACGTGATGCGTCAGTATTGCCCCCGAAATAGGAACAAAATGGACAAGGCTTACCACAGCAGTTACGTCTTTGGTTAAAGAGATTAGGGAACAGCATACAAATATCAGAGTGGGATCCTGGAACGTTGAAACAATGGCAGGAAAAAGTGTAGAATTGGGAGATGAGGAAGAAAATTCTGGGTGTGTAAGGAAAGAAAGTGGAAGGGAAATAGAACAAATGAACTAAAAGAATTAAAACACTACTAGAGTGGAAAAGAGACCACGAGGAACGTTATCGGTGTGATCTTGAATGGAAAGTGGATAGATGCAAAGAGAGTAAATAAAGGACAAAATTATGATGGTCAAAGCAGTGGGAGAAGAAGGCTTATGGAGCATTGTCTCTGCGTGTACTCCAAAAATAGTACGCAATGACCTGGAAAAGGACGTATTCTAGGAAATCAAAGGAACCAAAGAAAACAGGAATCATCCGAAGTAAACATAGAAGTGATAAGAACAATGGGAGAAAATGGAACGTGTTGGTTGTCAAATCTACTGCAGGAGGGGTAGAACCAATAAAAACCTTGACAGGACATGTTATGAAAGTAATGGACAAAACTGTTGAGAAGAGGCTTAAGTATTTGCTCAAGATTGATGAAAAAAATTAGTTTCATGGAAAGCAAGGGCACTGCAGATGCAATTTCATGATGAGACAACTACAAGAGAAGATAGTAAAGATGTATAAGAAAATGTACTGTGCCTTTTGTAGACCTCGAGAAGGCATACGATAGAGTCCCCGGGGAAGTAATTGCTGTGCTAAGTGAGAGTATCAGAGAAAGAAACCAATTGAAATTATGTTTGCAGATGAATGGTTATAACAGCAAGATCAGAAAAGGCACTGCGGCAAAGAGTGGCAGAATAGCAGGAACGCTGTAAAGGACAAAGATTAAAGGTGACTTTCAACCAGTTATTCAGTAAAGATAAACAGCAAAGACAAAGAGATGCAACATTTAAGAGAATTTAGTTACTTGAGCTCAATAATGTCAGAAAATAGAAGATGTGAACAGGAGGTTAAGGCAGGAGTGAAAGCAGGATGACGGAAGTGGAAAGAGCTGTCAGTGGTAATTTGAGGTAAAAAAAAACCAAGGAGACTGAAAATAAATGTAAGCATCAGAGACATGGGCCATAAGAAAGAAAAAACAAAACATGTTGGAAAGAGCAGAGATGAGAAAGGTGCGCTGGTTGCTGGGATATTCACGACAGAATGAAGGATGAATTAGGAAATAAAGAAGATAGTAGGAGTGGTTACCATCTTTGGCAAGATAAGAGAAGGAAGATAAAGATGGTATGAACATGTAGCCAGAAAGCAGACGAAGAGTGTGTAAAAGGGTCATTGCACCAAACAATAAGTGGAAAAGATCAAATGTGAGATAAAGAATGGAATGATATTGTAAAAAAAGATTCGGAGAAAATCGGAGCAAAAGCAGATGACTCACACATGAAGAGGATCCGGATAGCCGACCACTAACTATAGGGTCAAGGCTCCAAAAGAAGAAGAAGAAGAAGAAGAAGAAGAAGAAGAAGAAGAAAAAGAAGAAGAAGAAGAGATTTAATTGTTAGAAGATGAAATATCAAATCAATTAATCAACATCCAATGATGATCGAATGCTCTACATGAAGGTGCTGTGAAACAAGAGAAGTCTTAATAACAATGGAAAATAATATAGGAAAGATAACAGGAATATTTTGAGATTCTTCTTGAAGATGACAGACGAGAGAAGAAGTCACTTGTAAAATAAATGATGAGATGTCATCATTACTAAGAGATAAGGTTTGATCAGCATGCAGAAGGATGCTGTTGGAGATGGAAGCTAAAACAGATCTATTGACATATCTGAAGCCTTAAATGATGTACGTCTATAAGTATTGATGGAAATGTATAATAAGAAATAGAAAGAAGGTAGATTTTTGCAAGAACTATGCTAGTTAATAGCTATCTCATTCTCAAAGAATCAAAGAGCATTGACATGCCGGATTCATCGCTTCACCCCGGTTAGTTAGATGCAGAAAGTGTAGTATTATTGCAGAGAAGAATTGTAATCTTATACCTGAGAAAGGATCCAGGGACGCAATATTTTTTTTGAAAATGCTAGGGAGGGGGAAGGGGTAGAAATTGCATTGCAGGTGCTTACATCTCTGCTTCTCTGTTGTATTGACTACTTCAAAGCCTCTGAAAACGTTGAATAAATAATACTGGGTCATAGAACAAATAGAAGTTGAGAGCTAGGAGGTAGAGCATCTAACTAATTTATAAAGAAATCACCAAATATTAACTAAAATGGAACGCCGACTGAGTGAGTGAATACTGATTGAACAAGAAACTGAACAAATTTGCATTCTGTCCCATAGAATGATTTCAATTTAGACAAAAATAATCCTGAGACAGGCAAAAAACATCGAAGAAATAAATCAGGGTAGAATATTATTTACGATTTCAGAAATGAAATTCCAGAACCAAATAAACACACCTGTTGACATTCATCTTAAATTTACTCCTGTGATACATGAACCATTAGAATTGTGAAGCAGAAGTGGTTACAAGCGTCAGAGATGTGATTTCTAAGATTTATGCTTTCGAAACCAAAAGTGAAGACAATGGAATTTGGCAAGTATAGGGGGCCAAACGCACAATTAGGAAAGACATAAGTGCTAAAAATTGAGCAATACAAGATTGAGCATCCGATTAAAGCAGATATGACAGATATGGAAAGAATTTGTGTATAGCCTTAGAACAAAGTGCTTTTTGCCGCTGTGCTTGACACTTGATTGCTGTGATGTCATATATACAGAAAATAAGGAAGCAAGGCATAGGGTCCCTGATGATGCCAATATAAAATTTTTGTTATGTTGATTCAATGCAGTTGAATTATTGGGGTAAACTATCCTTTACTTTGCTGTTCCAGGTATTATGAGAACGCTATAAATGGTACTTTTTGGAATTATATACTGCTTTAGTAGCTAGACACTCTTTAGAATTGTTTGTTTGGTCGAAAGGCTGCATATGAAGGATTTTTTGAATGACTAAAAATAAGCATTCCTTTACCTATGAAGTTATTCCTTTACGGAAATAAGAATAAAGGTAACGACGACGTCAATCAGGAGCCGCAAGGAATTTTGGCGTAAAATAAAAAAGTTGTTACTCAAGGATTTGAAAATGCTTATTCAAGTATAAATTTATTCAGTTTGAATCCATTTGAAACCCAGGAGAGTATTTCGGAACTAGTAAGTGGCAAGCAATTGAAAACATGTTTATTTCTAATACTGACATCCAAATAAACTCTTCCAACTTGCTTAAGAGTTTAGAAATGAATCCCATATTACTTTCAGATCCTTAGCTAACTGTTGAATCTAGTAATATAATTCAAGTGTGGTCAATTATTAGATTCATCACCTTTTTGTCTTCGCAAAAACTTTGATATTAAGCATTTACTTTGTAATTTGTACTGAATATATGTTAGTCAAAATATAGATGTCAAATTGCAATTTTTTAAAGTGTCATTATAGCTTCCAAGAAGATTAAAACTTTTCAAAATGCAAAAAAAGTTCTATGAAAATGACGTAAAAGCTTGATATACAGCAGTAGGCCGCGTTTTTTACCGTAACGAATACAAGGAATTACCACGAGGATCGTTTGGATTTTAGCTTCAAAGCTTTAGAGTTAACAAAACATTTGAGAAGAAATAAAGATCTTTGCACGTATCTTCCTCCCTTCCACCAGCTTGGATAGGTTTAAAGACATCAATGACTCAAACACACTCAAACACACCTTGCTAAATTGAATAGGTTGAATACGTATGTACGACATATAAGTACCATGAAGCATCCAGCCGAAAATATGGCCCAAATGAACCCAAAGTAAGAGATCACAAATATAATCCAGAAATACAAGGTAAAACCTAGTTTGAGAAACATGATTTTACAAGAATTTCTGCTTAGCCTGTAAATTGATTGATACATTATGAGTTCTGTGTGGCCTTATGCATCAAAAATATAAAACCAAACCCTGCTTAAACATGTGGTTGACAATAGACCTTCGTCTCTTTATCTTTCCTTAACTACTAGCAAACAATTTACGTAGCTTAACCTATTTACATTTTTATCTATAATTTTTTATAGAGTTTATAACTTAGAAGTATTTTGAAAGACAAATTTTTAAACCTTTGTAGATGATAACATCTATAAATAGCCCCTTCTATTGTTTCCTTTCAACTCAAAATATATATGCATTAAAGCACTAAAAGTAAAAAATATGTTGCGAAAACGTAAATCATGTAAAATGCAAGCACTCTGCATAAGGTTTATTTGTATCACATTTTAAGTCTAAAGGAAGAACGTATTTGAACTGTTGATAGCCACCTATATCCCAATAATAAATTATGGAGCAGTGTTTCGGTACTTGTCAACTTTGAGCTTTTCTGTGACGGAAATAACGTCCAATACCTACTACAGTTCTCCAGCAAGAAACTGGAAAAATACTAAGCTCCATGTCGCATAACAGAAATAAAAACAGGCCACTGTAATATTACATATTATAGTATTAACCTAAAGGTTCCGAGCATCTTCAACTTTTTATTATCCCACATCCAATATCAAAGACCTATAAACTTTCAGCCGTGATCAGTAGTTAAAATCAAAGATCATTTAAGGATAGAAATAGTTTTACCAAAGTTTGCTACCCATTTCATAGCATCTACTTACTTATTTCCATCAGGCTTGTAACAGGTGAATTGACATATTTAATAAGTTAAAACAGACTAAGCTTTATCGATAATAAAATTAGAACCAGGTCTCTCCATCTCCAAATAAAACCTTTCGCTTCCTGATAACTTGAATAAAATACCATCTGTTTGAGAATGGGCTCATAGGTTCTTATTAAGAAACTTATAAATAATTGTAATTCCATATTATGTCCACTTAAAGTACACAATGGAGTTTAGTACTGAGTTCAGTTGCATTAGAAGTGTCACTATAATACTTTCAGGATAATGAAATCTTCCGGTCATGGCAACATGGATGAAAATCATACTAATGGGCCACCACGTAATGACGAAGCAAATCATGATACCAATACTAATAAACAGAAGTCGTCTTTCTTGCTTTTCGATCGTGCATGCCACTGAATTCTGCCGAGATGGTAGTATCTCCTTACTTTGGACAATGCTTGGACGTAGATACCTGCTGTCTGATTTGTTGCATTTTCTCGAATTCCGACTATCTTCCGCAGAAGTTATAATGTCAATCTGTTCGACGTCTACAATATGATTGTCAACATTGTTTTCACTAACTGCTGCACTAATAGTCACAAGAGAAAACTCCTCTCGGGCATAAGCGTCACTTTCTTTTCTCTTTCGGTTTTTTGTTATTGAAAACATTTCCTTCCTTTTCTTCATTTTTCTGATAATAACAAGGTATGTTATTACTAGTACAACTGACCCAACCGAGACAAGAATAATGACGATGTAGACTGCAATATTAGTTCCACTAAAATAATAAACCACAGCTGAGACACTTGTTAGAGTTACGCAAAATACCCACGAGCTAGCAATCATCAGTTTTGCTTTAGTAATGGACATAATATATCTGTACTTCAGTGACCATTGGCCACAAATGAAGCGATCAAGTGTTAGTATACACAGATTTGTCAATGAACTAAGACATGAAAAGAGCAGTAAGCTTTCTGCTGCTAGGAAAAATGCATGCATCGTTGCTTCATTGAGGGTTAAGATTCCTTTCTTAAGTACAAGATAGAGAGGATCTGTCACAGAAAATGACAACCCAACCAACAAATCGGCCAAGCTTAAATTTAGTAGAAAGATTTTCGAGAATGTTTTTCCACACTTTCGTCGTAACAGCATGAAACTCTCCACGAGATTCAGTGCCACTATTGTCAAATCGAGAATAAAGTAGATGTAGCTCCAGTACGATGCTTCTGATGCTGGCATGTTCTTTAAACAAATCCTTATCCTAAGGAGACTCCGTAATCAGAACAATTTCCTTTTGCAGTTACTTTCTTAGTTTCAGGTAAGGTTTGCCCTCGATGCTTTAGATCAATGTTGTCAAAATTTCAAGCAAAAAGGAGGATCAAACTTTAATTGCTTGATCTCTTTTATTTCTTTTCAAAGTATCAAAGAATTTACCTGTGGTAAAGCTTTTCATGCTAAGTAAATACCTGAAAAGCATTTTAAATATATAAAATGACAAATTCTGTAGAAGGAAGCGAATAACAGCTTCTCCCGTCATAGAGCGGACAGTACGTTAATCGAATAGCAGAACATTTCTTAAGATGTTATCGATCCCTTTTATGTCTTCTGTAGATCTCCGAGTCCCTAGAGAGCAAGAAAAGACTGTTATAAAAAGCAATATAGTATAACTAATTGGAACAATGGAACAGGGGTATGTTGCAAGAAGGGATCGGAAACATAACCTACAACTTCTCTTTCAAGTCCTTCTGATCGTCGGGAAAGGGCTTTTCTAAATATTTTGAAGGTAACGTAAATGTAAATGGTAGCCTCTACTTGCACAAGGCACTTAATATTTCTAACGTGTAACTGGCAACTCTAATCACAAATAACTGCTTAGTTATGTTGCACTACAAGTTCATATTTCTAACGTGTAAGTGGCAACTCTAATCACAAATAACTGCTTAGTTATGTTGCACTACAAGTTAATATTACTAGAATGTAACTGGCAGCTTTAATCACAAATAACTGCTTAGTTATGTTGCACTACAAGTTAGTATTACTAGAATGTAACTGGCAGCTTTAATCACAAATAACTGCTTAGTTATGTTGCACTACAAGTTAATATTTCTAGCATGTAAGTGGCAGCTCTAATACCAAATAACTGCTTAGTTATGTTGCACTACAAGTTAATATTTCTAGCATGTAACTGGCAGCTCTAATACCAAATAACTGCTTAGCTATGTTGCACTACAAGTTAATATTTCTAACGTGTAAGTGGCAGCTCTAATACCAAATAACTGCTTAGTTGTGTTGCACTACAAGTTAATATGTTACCTGATGTATTCATAGAGTGCATTCTCACTCAGCGAGCCCTTCTTTCTTAAATATTTTTAAAGCGTACTATTCAACCTACTCTGTTCACTAACCCTCCCCTCGACACAAGATCACTTCGATAACAGTCACTCTGCAAGTACGATAATTAAATGCTGACACGAAATAAAATATTGTTCTTGCGCAGGGTGGTTTTACAGATTTTAAGAACTAACTGTTTTAATGGAATTGCGAGCTAAGCTTGGGAACTTCCTATCAGAGGACGGTGCATGTGCAAAGCAGTTGGTAGATAGAAGATACAGTTGAGACGAAAACTCAGATCTTTACATCTGCGGATGTCACATGCAAGATTTTCTATTTAGAAAAATAGAAATGATAAGGAGATGATTGTATCGGAGCAGCTAGCTCTTAAGGTGTGTAGGGCGGGGAATTATTATAATTTTTAGGTCCCTTAAATTTACTGCCCGAAAACGCTGCTAGGATTATTATTTATGTCTCCAAGATATTCTGCCCTTCTCTCGAAACCTTTTTATCGGATTTAAACTAGTTGCAAAATTTATTCCGCCAAAAACTGGGTTACCTGTCCTTCCACTCCCAATGGCCTTTGGCGCCACAACTAGGGACTTAAAACATTTGTCACCCTTACGTTATAGTTACATTAAACACCAATATTTGGTAAGCTAACATGTATTCATGGGACATATCTCCGTCTATTAGATAGACGTCCGACTATTTAAGATTGCATGATGTAATAGCTACGTAATTCAGAGGGTATGCGTATAACAAACATGGGATGCGTATAACAAATATGGGATGAGCATAACAAATATGTTTTTTGGCCTTTCTAGGGTGGAGATGTATGACAAAAACATTTATTTTTCACGGTTTTATACCTCATTATTGCGGCATATATTATCTATCCCAGGAGTAATAGTTATTATATGTCATTTGATAAATAGATGTTTATAACAAAAAGTGTCTACCGCTATAACTATAAAATGATGTCATAAAGTTAACCAACACTTGACTATGGCGATGGCTAATGTCTGGTAAAAAATTAACACTCTAAGCGACTGCAGTTAAGGATTTTAATTTTTTAAAAATTTTAGTGTCATCAATTAGCTTCGTATTTCACCTTGATACTACAATGAAATTCACCTATACCTAACAAAATACAGTTAAAAGTAAAATCATCTATTTGAATAAAATATACGTAGATGACCTCAGAATGCCTAAAATACCTTTTTGTGCATCATCCTGCTTGCAAGAGACTGTCTAGTAAAGACGTGGATAAGACTCGTAGTCAAACAGGCGTTTTTATAATATCTACAGCAGTGTTATCTTTTAACACATATGCAGTCCTTCATCCTAACGGGTTTGGTGAAATAGGTGCTAGCAATTCTTGGGGAATGGTCAAAGCTTGACCAACGAATGTATCAGCTTGAGCTGTTGCTATAGATGCGTTAGCAGCTAATGGGAAAAGAATATTTTTGCCCCCTAAATCTGGTTTTGTAATAAATTTTTATTCCCTAACACTACGAACTATTATGAGTAACTCTTTTTATAGCATCATAATTTGCAAATTTTTGGAGAAAAATAATTGACAATCCTCTTAAACAAATTTTGAAAGCAGTGAGAAAATTGTGAGTTTGTGAGACATTCGGTATTTCATACACTAGCCCCCACCCAACCTTTCCCAGTCTGAGAAGAAATTTTAAACTAATGGTTTTGGCCTGAAAAGTATCAGGGAAGTAGCTCTTGATGCCTTCATACCATACTCTTTTTAATTTTATGCACTTGTAATACAATGATAAATCAACATTGCTCTTTAAAGTTGAGTCTTCGCTCAAGCCAATTATCTCTAATTCTTTCCAAAGCAAAAAAACGACTCTTATAACCTGTCTATAAATATAGTATTCTAAACTAGCAATAGGATAGAGCAATTATTGTTGTGTGGACGTCGGTATCAATTTAAGATTAGCCATTGATGGCGAGTAATCCTATACTTTGCATGCAAAGATAAAACACTCTTGAGACACTTTCAGAGTCCTTGTGTTGCCATCTCATTAACATCGTATAATCCTTCGGGATTGGACGGATAAAAAAGACAACAACATCTGAAGGTCTTAAGTAAAAAGATAGACCTAGAGATTTGGGAGCTTAACGACACTATGTCCTTAGAAACAAACAAGAAAGATGGCCTTTCTCTTTACAAAAAGTCAGGTTTCAAACTTTGGACATTACTGAAGTCATCTTACCAGTCTTGCCATGAATAAAACAATTGAGCAAATCATTTTTGAATAAGCAAGACTTAATTTTCTTAGAAGCAAGGAATGAAAGAGGGATAGGGTTTCTGAACAATAGCCGGATAAATTTCAGGAAATGTTATGAAATTATTATTATACTCTCGTAACGTAGAGGGATGATTTCTAGAGATAGTATTAAAAAATCATAATCGTTTTTTGCTAGGTAACATTTATCGACCACCGATATTGACTACTATAACTTTATGGCTAATGCTGTATACTTTGCTAATTTAACTGGTAGTGAAAAGAAAGATAAACAGCAGTTGACTTGAAAGATGAACCAAATTGATTAGCATGAAAAGCTTCAAAGTTAGTATTCTTATAAGTTCAATGATTGAAAACCATTTTTTTCCCATTATAGCAAAGAACATGCGTGCATCACAAGCAAACAATCAGCATTCATTCACAACATATTCGTGAACCTAAATCACAACAACAATGTAAAGGGCTGTATTACATCTGTCAAGATCAAGGACCATTTGCCCTTGTTATCAATCAGCCAACAACTCATACAAGAGTACTAGCATACTTTCAAAGGATTTTTCGTCTACATAATCAGCTGCTTTCAAAGACAGAACAAAAATCAGCTGGAACGACGTTACACTTAACATGATGTAGATGAATCTTATCAATCACTTCTGAATGAACGTTTTGATTTATACAAGGAAATATTTCCAGTTACCATTAAAAGACAAAATCCGTATTAAATCAATGGATGACTTAGGCCTTTTTCCAAGGCACAAAATGTCAAACGAAAACTGTATATAAATTCTTAAAGGAAGAAACAACTAAGAATGAAGAAGCGTATGAAAGATATAGAAGGCTCTGCAATCACATCGCATCAAGTGAAAGCTGAAGAAGAATATGGTATTTAACTACTGCCAAGAGCAAAATGTCACATGGCTAAACATGGGAGATAATGAGTCTCTTTAAATGAGATACACTTAAATAAATATTGCACTATAGCGGGCATAGCTTTAGTTTCTAAAATCAGCTAGATGAAGTTGTAATACAAAAAATATAAAAAGGACAACTATATTTAAGAATAAAACTATTAGTGGAAAAGGAATTGAGGTCTGCTTTCGAGAAATTGAAAATCATAAGCCAAGACAGTATTCTAGTAAATGTTAGTACTCTAGATAATGAATTCAAAACACCTCCACTATATTATACTACCTAATTATATCATACCACCTATTATATTTATTCCGTAATCCTGTCTTAACTGCGATTTCGTAGGCGCAATGAAAACTGCAAAAGAAATCCAAATTCTTTTAAGAGTTTGAAGGTCATTTTTGATGATTACCGCCTCATGTAATGTCTATCTTTAATACACTGTTGGAATAGCTAGTATGCAAAATATTATAGTTTTACCTCGAAGAAATTAAGGCATTCTATCTCATACAGTTGGGCTTTCAATACAACGTACGGAACATTGCAACGAGCTCGCTTGATCAGGAAAATTTTTTTAGGTGTTTTTATCGACTTAAGCAAGGGTTTCGCTACAGTAGACCGTGATATTCTAATCGGTGAAATTACATGTGGTCGTTTTGTTAACAACGTGTTATTACGGTTCCAGGTTATACGGAAATGCTATATACTGTATATGGATTACCACAAGGATCCATCCTGGGGGCACTCTTGTTCTTGATATATGTAAATGATCTATCTTCCATATTCCAAGATAGGGAAAAATAATGCTTGCAGATAATACAACTGTACCCAATGCAGATCAAACCTTTGTTCTCATTGGTGAATGTGTAATTCGAAATACTGCAAGACAGACTCCAAGCATATGAATTATCTCCCACTGCAACGGAAACATATTTTCATTGTTTAGTACTTCCAGAAAAGTAACTATAATCAGGCGGGAGCTGCCATTACTCTCTATTTAATAACATCAGTTCGTCAAACAGCAAAAGCAAAGTGGAATACTATTTCAAGGATTCTTATGAAGCAACTCCAAATATTTAATGTGTACGAAATAAATATCCTTTAACTAATGAGTTTTATACATTGGGCAATAATAAAAGAAATGTAAGAGACACTTTTTGATCTTACTTTATCGACATCAAACTGAAGTCTCGTCTGGCATTATTATCATCAACAAAAACATTAATTTTCCAATCTACCTATCTATCTAGTGACGGAGAGTATTGCTTTCATTAGTGTGAAAGGAGTATTGGCCTATCCATTAGTAATACCAATCAAGTTTCTGCAGTGCAGAGGCTGTTTTAACGAGACCTGTAGCAGTCAGTGTGAGTACTGATTAAAACAATACTCACGATTAGGCGATCCATGGAAAGGCAATCACCTGCGGTATTTGCCTTCTGGGATTGCCTAATGACACAATCGTGACTTTTGTAGAGCTTCCTCTTTAATTAAAACAATCCTAAGTAATAGCTGTACCTGCAATTCTCCTTATTCAAAATGGATTTTAGAAGGCAATAGATATTTTAATGATGGAAAATAAGAATGGGTTTTTACTCCTTAATTCTGTAAATCCTATAGTCCTTATTGATTGTTCTATAATCAACTATTGGAGCATTGATTACTATCAAAACAAAAAATGTCAGTTTTTTGGAATCAAAAGCTAATAAACGTAGAACTGAGCGTGAAGAGCTGTTTAAAGGCTATTCACTTTTTCCAAATCACTGTTTATTCTAAGTATTTTCATTTGGCGACACACCATGTTGTTCGATGTTGACTCTCCAATTTGGGCTACTAATTACGTCATCGATGGCAAATTTAAGTAGCATTATTTAAAAATACTTCGAAATATAATTTGACTTAAAGACAGGAAGTTTCAAAAGTATTAATCAGGTTTGTTGTTAGATATCAGGAAACATGTGAAATTTGAAAGTCCCACCAGTTTTACAGACATATTCAGTTAAGATTCATGTACTCATACTTTCATAGGCAACACTAAAAAGCAAAAGAAGAATGCCTGATCACGTGATTTCTTAGTCTTACAGTATAGGCTGAGGAGTTTCAAACAAATATACAGTAATGCCTCATTTTAACAAGAAATGGCCACAGTTCTATTATAGAAGATGGTACGTTATGAGGGAGCTACGACAACAGACTCCGATACTTCAACACGTTAGTAAGAAACAGTGGAGGTTGGAATATGTTAGACAAAATTCAGAAATACCTTTGCACCAGAAGTCACTGAAAAATTGGAAATAGATGGTCTATCTAAATTGAAAAACTAAAAAAAGTTGATTTTGTAATGCAAAAGAAGAAGGTAGGAGATTACTATGTGCTTAACATTTCAACTAGAAACTTCTCAAAATAATCATCAAGAAAAAACGTTTTATTCTTTCGAATGACACTCATCAGAACCTATAACGCCATTAATACACATGCGACAGATCATACAGTTGATTAACCTAACAATGATAGGTTTACAAAACAGACGTACAGAATATCCCTGATGATACGTGATTGTCAGAAACCACATTTGATGTGCATATTGAGTACAAGTGGTAAATTTGTTGACATTTTAAAATTCCTTTTTGGTGTCCAATAATACCTTGCATGTAAATTGATCACAAGTGTGCATAATTTGCTTCTAGAACATGCACACAAAGTGAAAAGGGTCAATTAGCTATGAAAACTTCAGTTGGCATTCATTAGCAATGCTAGAAAAAATGGTATAAGGTAGAGATGATAGATGCTAATCATGTCGTTAATCGTAGGGTTTTTTTCTGAGCTTCGTTTGGAGATGTACTTTTCCCACCTTCAGGCTAATGGACTTTTTACTGAATTTATGTTGTAAGATTGCGGACCTTCGAAAAGGTAGGGATCGGACCTGTTGTAGAGGTGGCACCATGGGTAAGCTATTTGTGATGATGGTAACTGCGATTTGCATTGTATATTTCGATCACTTTAATTTTTTGTTAATTTTTTAAAGATATGGCCTATAAAATTGATGACGTCATCAGTACAATAACCATGTTTGACGTTACTGTAGATAATTATCACGGAAAGAGTTTTAAACCAAAATTGTTTGAAAAATATTTCTAAAATGATCGATATAAAACAATAATCAGTCTAGAACGGCAGAGGAACACTTTAATGTATTTTATACTTACAATTAACTTATAACTTATATATTTCAGCTAGTCAAGCTAGCCTTCTTCAGAGTTGTTACAATGCTGAGCTTAAGAGTTCGTTATTAATGTATAC